>BMAU01016082.1:0-111589 GCA_019973935.1 Trichonephila clavipes
CAAACACCTTTCCCGGTGAAGCATCATATGAATAAATTGATAAAGAAAAAATACGATTTAAATTCACCCGAAGGAATTACCAGACGTCCTTTCAAGTTCACCTCTCTTATTGTTAGAGCAAGATTAAAAGCACAGCACGAAGGTTCCTTCGAATAGCCTGTACTTTTGAGCAAAACAACTCATGTATTTATGGCAGCGACAGTCCCAAACAAAGGTTAGCTGATTACGAAGCTGATTTACTGGACTGACCAGTCTGTTCCGCAAACCATAAACTCATGGAAAATATTTGAGACTTCCTAGATCGCTGAATGTTTACAAAAAATTTGGAGTATTCCTCTATTGTTGAACTGTAGGAATCTTTTGCACTTGCATAGAACGATTTAGATAAATTTGCACTCGAAAGTCTTTCTAAGAGAACGAAGAACAGGGACAGTTTAAGACTTCTTGAGGCCCTGGGCCCCTGCACAAATGTAGGCCTCACCTATGACCCATAAAAGTAGATAGTACATAGATTATGTTGTCAAATAATTGTACAAACAATAACCCGAAACAAATAAATGTGCATGACTTACAATCATACAGACCAGCTTGACCGACTATCGCCTTTTGACTGAATGAGTAATGTTGGTGTATGATAGTAGGCCTAGGCCTATACATGGACCACGATCATCACATGTCGCCAGTTGATATATCATCCAAAATTCCCAGTTTTTCGGTTAATACAACCGAAAATAACATTTGACTGTTGAAATTACTCGAATCAGGTTATTATTAAGGATGAGACGAGACCCCCATTGCAACGAGGCCCTGGCCTAGTTGGCCCATGTCTGAAGACGTCCCTGACGAAGAATATAATTTTTAGCGTCATCCGTCAAAATGGCGGCCTAGTGAATTATTAGTATCACTGGAACTATATTTATGCTCAAAGTAGCATAACACTTGTCTACCCTTTTTTATTTAGATATCAATAAAAATTCCTGTATTGTTCTGAATTTTTCATTGTTTTTATTCTTATAGTTGTTTGGGAAGCGATACAAATAATTAGTACAAGTAACAAAATAGTCTGACCAATTTTGGCAAGCTTAATGATATAGTTTAAAAGTTTGCTGAGAGAGACAACAACTCAAAGCGCCGTCCTCGCCCCTTGAATGTCCTTTAGATCACAAAGTTTGTCTCCAGAGAGATAGCTGTGTAGCACTACCAAAATTTTTATTCAAGAAAAAATATTAAAAATTAATATTAATCATAATCAACCAAATATGAATTTGTTAATACATATACATAATTGGTTTTTAATGATACAAAGGAGATATTTTTCATTGTTAGTAAATATCAAAAGTCAGTTTTAAAAAGAAGAGTTCGGAGCATAGGAAGAATAATACTTTTTGGAGGAATTTACACAGATAACAATTGAAGTGTATCTTTTATTAACATGATTTTAAAACAATTTTTTAATTAAATAATTGATATAATTAATTTGTTCAGTAACACACGCACACACACAAATTAATTAACAATTTACTACATAATATTTAAAAATGACTTACGCTGTAAGAAGCAACTTCATTATATTTTGAAACTTGAAATGTATTATAATACACCTTCACCCCAACCATCAACTTCCTATTAAGAAAACACATAGATACTTATTAATAAATTCTTAACTTTATTTGTTATAAATAAAGCACTACCATTGATACGAATTGAAAAAATCATATTGTTTGCTATTTCCAAATACAAAATAATTGTTTCTGTACATAAATAATTGAGTTCACACATTGTTTAAATACTAGAGGTAAATAAAACCAAATTCCCCTCATATTCATTATAAATTTATATTTTTGGCTGTTTAAACAATCATTTCTTTTTAGGATACATATGATTCAATAACATTTCATCCTCATGTAGTTTACTTACGCATCGGAATAATTCATGTATTTCTTTTTTCCTTCAGCATCTAAGGTGAGAGTTCGGATTGCTTTCACAGTCTTATAGTAATTCTCATTCAATTCACTGGAAGTAACGGTATAACTATAAACTGTTTCTCTATAAACAAGCAAAAAAAACACTCATTGTAAATTGACTTGTGATTCTCAATCAGGGCCGCTTTTAGACTTAGGCATACTAGGCACCTTCCTAGGGTGCAAAAATTGGAGGAAAAAAAAAAAGAGAAAAAAAATTACAGTGATTGTACGACTGCTGCGAAGCTTTCAATACAAGATTCTAGATATTCAGAAATCTTCATGAAAAGGAGTAAGAAGATATGACGAAACAGCGAAACTTCTGGCTCTAAGCTACCACAAAGGCATTGAGGAAGAGTAGTTTGTGTAAGAATGTCAATATTTCAAAGTGTATAAGATCTACTATGGAAAATGAAAAGGGATACTGCTACGCACTCAAAATGTTATTACAATAGAAATTAATGGCAACACTGTCATTAACGATTTTACAATGACCAAAGCTGGAAGAAAACCTTTATTGTTCAAGTACAATGACAGTGACTCAACAAAGAATAAAGATGTTGACAAGAAAAGCGATAAGCAATGAAAAAGATGATAATTAAGAAGTGTAAAACAGTTTATACTGCAATTTATACTGTATACTGCAATTGCAAATGATTCCATTAATTTTCTATGCTAATTTACAAAAGGGTGGTCGGTAGTCTTTGATGCCGTAAGGTAAGAAATGAGCAAAAGTAGCCAAATCATGCCACTATCCTTTTCTTACGACAGCCAGTTGCCAGTCTAGGACACGGGGGGTCCATCGGTGGTGGATAATGGAAAGGCTCTTCAAAGATCAAAAACCAAAAAAGGGCAAAGAGTAAGAGAGTTAAGGGAACTACCACCGTATCAGCCGTATCAATTATACGGGGCCCCCAACATGTGTAGCTACAGTACCACTAGCAGAGCTCCCATATCTAAACAAGGGCCCCGAAGAAATTTTGATACAAGGCTCCCACAGAGCTTGCTATGCCAGTGGGAAAATCCCACCCGAACCAAAACTGACAAGGTAAGAACTGAATTCTGGGGATGCTTTGGAAATAGTGTGTGGGGGAGTAATAATTTGAAGTGCCTAGGATACCGGGGAGGTTAAAAACGGTCCTGTTCTTAATACAAGCAACATGATCTTTAGCAACATTTTATTAACATGATTTCATCATTTTATTAAGAAAAATGCTTCTTATAATACTTGCTTGTAGCCGTTTAATAAGCATAATGTTAATTTTCTGTTAATGAATAAAATAATTAGAAAACATTTCTTAACACGTTATACTTATGAACTATGTTAAAACAAAAATTTTACCTGCAAGGTGGTTTGCAATTACATTCGGTCTTTCCTTCAATGTTCTCAGTTACTTGACTAACACACTCTTCTGCCGATAAAAGATAAGAAGATTCGTATTTATAGTTCAAGATGTTTTAAAAAAATTATATAAATACACTGGTATGCAAAACTTAAGCAACAATGTAAAAATTAAGCAGGTAACCATGAAATTGCAGAAAAGGAGGTCTGGAGATCAGTACAGTGAACACGTAAGTCAGTAGAAACGTCATGCGTATACAAATACCAGGAACGAAACGTCAGAAGCGACGTGAGCGTACGTAAAACGCGTGATGTCGGCGCGTGCTGCTCAACAGTAAAATAAAATGAAGGACGCAGACGCAATTCAACATATTCGCTGCAAATGCCAGTGAGTCAGTTCGTGAAATAGGCTAGAAGAAATCACCTGGACGACTTCTCACACGTGGAAAAATGACCGGAAAGCTGGAGGAGGGACGTACCGTCACCAGTGTAGCTGCAGAGTTCGAATCAACAAAAGAGTGTCATTTCGCGCTCTTAGAAAGCGTTCCAAACCACAGGTACAGCTGTTAGAAAGATTGGTGGTGGCCGCCCGAGGATGACAAGGGCAGGGGATGACCGATATATCATCCTGCAGGCGAAAAGAGGCCGACGGCAGTCAGCAAGCGTCATTGCTCAGCAACTCTCTACAGCAACGGGGCGACAAGTGTCGCGGTTTACTGTGGCCAGACGCCTTCACAAAGGGGGTCTATTCACCCGCCGTCCTGAACGCTGCCTCCCGTTGAAAGTTGACCACCGACGTCACCGTTTACAGTGGTGAAGAGAGCACAAAAACTGGACAACTGATCAATGGAGTCGTGTCCTCTTTACGGATGAGAGTCGGTTCAGTACCAGAAGCGATTCTCAACGCGTTTTGATTTGGAAAGAGATCGAGACATGGTTTCATCATCACGGTTTTCATTAGTAACATCAAGGAAAGATACCATTACGGTGGTCCTGGAGTTCTTGTCTGGGGAGGCATTATGCTGAACGGGCGAACTGAGCTCCACATTTTCGATAGAGGGCCTGTAACCGGGGATTGCTATTGTGAGGAGGTACTTTTTCCCCATGTGCGTCTGTTCCGAGGTGCCATTGGCCCAGACTTCATTTTTATGGATGACAATGCACAGCCACTTCGGACTCTTGCTGTTGAAGAGCTGCTGGAAAGTGAAAATATCACTCGAATGGATTGGCCAGCGTACTCCCCAGATTAATTCCCATCAAACATGTAAGGATGCTTAGGGGAGACGTATTGCAGCACGCTTACATCATCCGGAGAACACCCAACAACTCAAACAGATGCTGATTGAGGAATGGGCACTCCTACCACAAGAAATGTTGCACCAGCTGGTTCTGAGTATGCGGAGACGGTGCGAAGCAACCATAGCAGTGAGGAGAGGGCATATACTATATTAAGGAACATCTGCTTGTTGTTCTTCCTGTTGGATAGACCATCATGAGTCACGATACTATGCGTTCAATAAAGCTTGTTTTTGTTTGATTCCATACCGTATGCATTGTATTCCTTTTTCAGGGCCGATGCTTTTGTCATCCTTTACGTACATAATACTCCCTCATTTCTGAATTTCATGTCTCTCAGATGATTTTTCGTGAAGTTATGGCAATAAACCCACCTGTTGCTTAAGTTTTGCACACCAGTGTATATAGATATACATATCTTACGAGAAATTTCTGAAAATGTTGAGATTTTCACATTAAATTAAATTTTGTCCTTGAGGTTATAGAGTGGAATAAAATAATTCTGAGCTTTAATATTCTTCCGATAAGTTTTTATCTGATTTTTTTGTTTTCTTTTTGTTTTTGAAAATACTTTTTCGTCTATTTTAATGAAACGCTTGCTGGTTTCATATGTTCAAAAATATTTGCTAAAATTATTGGAAAAAAATTCAGTGAGATAAATACTTTCTTTATTCTTTTTCTGGTTTTAAGTAAATTTAATGATATAAATTTTTTTAGAAGAGTTAAACAGAAATTCTATCAAAGAGAAACTTTACATTCAGGCAGGATTAAAAAATCTTGTAGTTTTTCTTACATTGTTTCAACACAACGCATACATATTACATCTCTAATACATACAAAGCGATATATATATACCATATTTACTCGAATCTAAACCGCCATGGGTTCTAAGCCGCACCCCCAATTCTCTACACTTTTTTGAGAAAAAATAAGAAATTGTGTAAAAGGTTCATCAATACTCGATACCCAAGAAATTTTTAAATAATTAATGAGAAATAATAATAAATTAATATTTAATTTTTTTTATTTCACCAGTATTAAAATTTTTGAAATACATACATGAACCTATAATTTCTTCTACCGTCAGTATCATGTTTTGAAAATTATTCGTCACTTCCATTGTCACAGCTGACTTCGGAATTGGTGTCGGCGTCTCCATTTTCAACACGTCTTCAGTGTCATCCACTGCATTTGTTATGCAACTTTTACAAGAAAATTTTTAATCAGTTGTTTATACGATCAATGTATATTTATTTCATCCGTGTCAAATTTTCAGTGGTCTCTGCTATGTTTTATTTTTTTTTCTGCTTATAAAATTGCCTCCCTTTTCATACTTGTGATGCGACGCTATTTTAACTTTGTTTAAATTCTATAACTTTGAACCCAGATTCCTAATTTCACATCGCATCATGACAATTAATTAAGTTAACTAATTCTAAAATTAAAACACTCATCTCACAATAAATCATACACTGATCGTATAGTTTTAAAACATTATTAAATTTATTTTTAAGCACAAGTATCTGGAAATTTTACTTCACTACAAAATCAAAATTTAACTTAGCTTGAGAGAGAGAAAGATCAAGGGAATGGACATGGTTGATGCCCGGAGTCTCCGGAGTTTTCGTGATTGTCTCTAGTTCTGGGATCGGCTCTGTCTCTCGAAATCGGGGTGCGTCCCGTTTTATTTTACGACTTTTCACACAAAAATCCTAGAGCGGACTCTTTGTCTTGTCCACTTTAATTGTCTCTGATTGGTCCAGAGACCAGCGCAGAGTTACAGCATTCCAAACCCTAAGGGTTTAATGAACTTTCGGGAGCGCGGGAAATCTCTTGACGCACCCCGAAATTTATGGGTCTAGTGACCCACAGGCGCGGGAACTTTCTGACACACCCTTGTCGAAGGAATTTCACTATCCGGTGAGGGGAATTTGAAATGAATTCCAAAAAACTGACTTTGAAATTTTGAGGTCTGCTGAATAATTCGTTCTGGCCTCCCATCACTTGTGTCATAATGGACTCGTCTTGATGCTATTACCAATATTTTTTATGTTTAGGGGATCAAAAAGAGGTGCGTTATACAAAAAATTCTTAAATATACGAGTAGATAACGATGTGAAATTAGAATAGACTGAATACTGGAGAAAAGCAGCGAAATTGGATTAGTCATTGATGTAAGTGGCCAGAATGGGTTTTCCATCATCCAATAAATGCTTTGCCTTCGCTTCTAAGCCACACCCGATTTTCAGTAGCATTAACACTGGAAGAATAGTGCGGCTTAGATTCGAGTAAATACGTATACGTATAATCTGCAATTTGTTCAAACAGCTTATGTCATAACAGTACCCAGAATATTAAAATGTCGACGGATTCATAATAAATACTGCATTAGTATTGTTTAGATGTTTTTAATGGCTGCTATTTTCATAATAGAAATCAATTATTTGAAATCATTCATCAATATCTATAAAAAAGACAAATTAAAAAAATATTAACACCACAGCCCCATTCTGATTGCTGCATTTGTATAAAATGAACACTACATTTTCTATTTTTTTTTAGTCGAGAACAGAATTGTGATTTTACTTGATATTTAAAATATCCTATAGATATATCGACTAACTCTGTCTGTAAATGCAATTTATGAAACCAAACTCAAAATAATACATTATTTTGCATAATGTGGCAGATCTGGATGAATCCTTTCTCCATTCTTGCTCTTAATTTTTTGAATTAATCTTTGTATGTTTAAGAAATATGCATTCCATTCTTACATCTAAGTAATTTTTTAGATCCTTGAAGTTAATCGTATGATTGAAAAGATTACGTCTGTATTTTTTCTCTTTTTTTAGCTAATACTGCAGACGTTAAATTTGATTTGGAACTAATAAACATCTATATAGTTTGAATTTCAGCCAAAACACTTATAAGAGGGAATAATATTCTATTCTTACTCATATTATCATCTGTAATGTTACAAAAAGGGTAAGGAGCGGTTAATCTGTTGAGAACGGAGCCACGTAAAAAATGTCTCATTGTGCAGTTGCAGCGTTCCGTCATGTGTTTATAGCCGCAATACTTCTCACAGCCCTGTAAAATTAAAGAATGATTCTTAGTGAATTTGAAACGATATTTTTTAAGATATGATTATGCGTTATGATTGGTATCCCATGATTAATGTACAAGCTAAGCAGTGGCGTAACAGAGAATATTAGCCCTCCCCCCTGCATGCCCTCCATACTTACTTGGAGTCAGTCTGGTTTTGGGACCCCTAGAATCCCTGCCCCCACAATGCGAGGGTTGAGGGGGGTATACGTTACATCACTGAATCTAATCATTTGAGTTTGTTTTCATTTAATGTCAAATGATAGAGTAAATATTGGTAACTACTTTTGGAGAGGGAGAAAATCTGGCAATATTATCATAAATTCGAGAGATAACAACTGTTTCCAATGACTCATTAAAATTACGAGCATATAACAAACGCGCCATTTCAGTTATATTACAATATGAATTATTTAAATCCATTCAGATTTAATACAAAATGTGAAGCATGTTGCATACAGGAAGTAGTTATTCCTAACTGATGATAATCTAAATCAAGATAGATCGTCTAAGTACTCAGCACTACAAATGATCATATACTTTTTAAATAGGCTGCATTTTGGCAGCAAAGTGTTCACAGACACGAAAAGTTTTTAAATGTGGAAGTCATTTCATTGGTGGCACCATTTAGTGGCGGCTTCCGCTACCAAATATTGATGGTTGAATATTTTTCAATTCAAACTCTCGCCAGATGCTTGATATTGCCTGAGTACCAGAGCAAAATAGAAAATTAAGGGATCTTTACATGTCCCATAAACATGTGACATGCGTATCTACGATTTTGGCATCCACATAATCTATCCTCCAGCCAGGATCGAGTGCGTGAATATTAATGTCGCGCTGTTCAGCTACACTAGGGCTTTTGGCGATGGACCTTCAGCCAGGATCGAACCGTCAACCTTAGGCTTACGAGACGGGTACGCTAACTTTAACTCACTGATCCGACATAATGGAAAATATCTATGTTGATATCGATATGCATAGAGAGTATAGCCGGACCTTTATTTAACGAAGTTGCGAAAAAAGGTTTATTACGTGGAAAATTTGTTAAACAGAGATTCATCTTGCAATATACTTTATAAACAGTTCGCAAAATAGAGATTCGTAAAATGGAGATCCGATTGTATTACTAAACTATTGATAATATTCATTTAAAAATCTTATGTGATCCAAAACACAGAAATACTATATTACAAAAGAAATCAATGAATTTTTTCTATGGATTAGGAATGAAAAAAACTGAATCTCTTCTACCAGTATGGAATAGGGATCTCCATTGTACATAGTCTTTCCTTCCTCCTCGCAGTTTCCCCAAGGTTCTCCTAATCTTTGCGTTTCAGACAGAGACAGTTCTACCGCGGTCATGTCCTTCGGCCTCACATTGACCCCGTACTCGTCCACGAAAGGTAGCATGTTAGAATCGTGAATGACGACTCGAGCCCCGATCTCGCGTCGAAGGAGATCCAGGTCGTTGAGGTCACTTACACGAAGCAGAAGCTGCAAGCCTGAAACAATGTGCAAATGACAATTAGCTCAAATTTGGGAATCCTGGAAAACATTTACAGCATTGATTTTATAGAGAAGTTTTTTCCTGAATGGTATGTAGAATGGAAAATTGAGGATAAACAGAATTACCATATGGACAAAGTTCACGGTGCAATATATTTGAAATCGAAGTAAAATTCTGTCAACTCAATTATATTTATTACTTGAAGCTATTTCTGAATATATTATTCAGATTAAAATTACGGTGTTTTTTAAGCAAGGACGATGAAAAATAGGAATTTTTTTCATTTATAGCATATGTTTTTTTTTTAAAAAAATTGTATAATTCCATTGCAAAGAATCAGAATGATGAAAAATGAAAGAAAAAAATAACCTCCGATGGTTTGAGATTTACATTTACTTCAGTAGTAGAATTTCAAAGTGTAGTACTCTAAATATTTTGTAAAGGAACATAGCACATGAAAATTAATGTGTTATTACAAAGTTTTTGCAATGAATTTCTTTCTAAAAGTAAAAAAATAAGACCTCAAATACCCAGACCTCCTTATGGATACCCAGAGCAGAGACATACACTGAAACTTTGATTCATCTCTAAAAAGTACTTCATTCCAAGCCTGAATATTGCACGGCAATCTCTCTTTCCTCAACCGCATTCTGGTTCTTTTTTGTCTGCAAACAATTCGCGGCTTTGCTTTCTGTACATAAGATTAAAGTTAAGCTTATATACTACTAGAGTCAAAAAGTTTCCGGAATGATCACCTGCATTCACATAGCTGTACATTGGAGGGGGAATATCTATTTTGGAGGTTGGCAGCACTAATATGGAAAAGACATAACCATCTGGAATTTATTTTTGGTTCTGTCGGTGGTAGTAGTTTTTTTAAATGTCGTCTTTGTGAGCAGCTTGCAAATATTGCCTGAAATCCTACGTTTTTCTTGAGAAATCACCTTCTGAGACACTCGAGGTGAAGTAAGCATACGGTAACGATGCCATGAAAAAAAACGCCTGTGTACGACGTCAAGGTCGCACATACGTCGAAGATGACGTACGAACTGGCCTCTCCTCTTCTTTTACCACAAATGAAAATGTTGAGCACGTTCGAGAAATTTTGCGTGCGGACAGATGAATAGCCATTGTTGTTACTGCCACTTAACTTGGAGTTTCACATGGCAGCATCTACAGCATTCTTCACGATGATTTGAAAATGAACAACATTGTGTTTGTTTGCATATTGTTCAAAAAAATATAATCACCTAAAAAAAGAGAAATGAGACTGAATGTGTCCTGGGAATCGATTGACATGGCTGATGAAGATGACAGCTTCTCATGGCAATTCTTAACAGGTAATTAGGCAATGGGGCTTTCTTAACAACTCTCAGACTAAACTCCAGTTAAGTGAATGGAAAGGAGAAATTTAGCTTGGATAACAGCCGAGGAAACAACTGAAGAACCTATAAAAAAAGGATTCCAGGTGTGTTTTGAACAATTATATGAACGCTGGAACAATTGTATGGATGCAGGAGGACAGTACTTTGAAGTCTAATAAGATTAAATTATCGTTCTATTTTTAATATTCCGGGAACTTTTTGACACTACCATATAGAATCATGTAGATAGCATCCACTTGTTCCCGATACTTCTTTTAATTAGGAATTTAAAACTCCGAGGCGGTTTTTCATTACGATGAGGTTAAGAATTCTTAATGCGGTTTTGATCCCTATTTGAACAATTGTTTTTAAAACTTTAATTTTTAAAATTTTTTTACACAATTCCTTGAAAGTAATTCTACTTTTTTCAACAATCTTTGGTTAACTAAATCTCTCTTTGCGTCGAATAACAATCGCAGTTTTAAGAGAGTCCAGTATGTCTTTCGCATGATCCATTTTTATTTTCCCAGCTAAAACTGACTTTTACACAAAACTTTACACCCGTACTAGCTCTATGTATATTTTATCATTAACACTGACAAATTGCAAACTTTCACGAATATTTAAATATTTTCAACCATTTCTGGAAGTTTTTAAGTTTTTGAATAATTTCATTCTTTTATGGCAGGAAATTTTTATTAATGCATTAGACACGTGAGAATAAATATCATAAGGTAGCTTATTGTAAAAAATTAAAAATTTTCCGGCCCCTCTATATTTTAACATATTATAACATAGTTCAATTCTGTTTTTGATTATTCTAATATTTTAATTGGAGTTGTAGCTCAGTAATTATTTACATGCTAAATTTATAAGCAACTTTCTTTTGTTTTGCATATGAAGAAATTTTATTAGACCAATTTTCAAACTCTTAATTCCGCAATGGATCGAATTCGTCTGGAAATATATCTTATTTATTGCGGTTATTCGTCACGTATTCAGTCCATCCTCATTCGGACTTATATGATTACATTTGATTATAGTTTATTTGATGACAGATGAATGCGCTGGGGATTTGTTGCTACGTTTCAGGATTAATTTCATAAGGTTTTCCCATTTTTCGAGTTGCATTTGATTTGGTCTTTGAAAGAAGTGTAAGGCACAATGATGTGATGTTAAAAACTATCCAGACGTCAAGTAAATAAAAATTCTTAATTAATAAAATTTTTACATTCATAAACTGTTGCTTGGATTTAAAATTTAGAAAGATTATTTTTCATTTAATAACTTGAAATAATATCAAAATTAAGCTGTTACATTCATTCAAATAATGCTTAATAAGTAATTATGTTTCGAAAAAGGTGATTAATTGTAACACTTAAAAAAAACGAAAAAATAATGTAATTCCCCCTAAAAAATTTCAATCTGTTCTCCTTGTTTACGTTTTTCAACAGGAAATTATTTTCAGAAATTAAAAAAATATACGAGGTTAAGTCAAAAAGTAAAGGGAGTTTTGCAATTTCTCTTTCTAAGGGCTTGCAACACCTCTATTATCCAGCTCTAAATGTAGCGTTGTCGGTAACACTTCTTTACAACGAGTCACTTGTCTTCCTTCGTAGTCGTTGGAGTGTAATAGATTGTTCAACATGCAGCTCAATTGTCGATCTGTTCCAAGGAGGAAAGGAGGGCAGTGATTCGCTTTTTGTTTGTGGAAGGTGTGTTTCCTGTGCTAGATACTAGGCTTCCCTTCCATCACAACACTCTCAATGACGACGACCCTCAGTGATTGGCGTCAATGGACTGCCTAACTTTCCATCGTCACATAGAGTTCTTTCCTGTTTAAGGGCTCTATCTCTGTAGAGCTTGCTTCGCGATAAATAACTGTCATCATATTGCGTTCACACCTTCTTCAAACAAAAAGCGAATCACGGTCCATCTTTCCTCCTTAGTGCAGATCGACAAAGGAGCTACCATGTTAAATGGTCTGCTACTCCCCAACGATAAAGCAGGAAGTTGAGTGACATGTTGTAAAGACACGTGTTATGTACAACGCCGAACACCCCTCACGCAGCGCTGGATACAAGCTTTGTTGCCAAATCTTGGAAAGAGAAATTATAAAATTCCCTTTATCTTTTGACTTACCCTCATACCTATTCACAACGCCTGTTGTTATTATCCACAACTTTAAAATAACTTAGTTATTGAAAAGTTAGTTTAAATTTTAAGTTATTCATTCCGTTCGATTTATGCTTCGGAACAGTTGAATTATTGTTCCATAATTCAATACAATTTTTTTATGTTTATTTGGTTGCTATTTTAAATAATAATAAAAGAATATATATATATATATATATATATATATATATATATATATATATATATATATATATATATATATATATATATATATATAAAAATTTTCTGCTTTTAAACCTCGGGACCAGTACATATAATTCCAAACTGCATGGCCAGTTACATTCAAATAATGTCACGGTTCCACGTGAAATCATTTACGGATTGTTTGGAGACTAAATGATGATTTAACTAAGTCTCTCAAAAGTCTTTCAGGCTTGTAAGAGCAGGTGCTATCAGCTTACGTGCCATCTTTTGATCCAGGTTCTCTAAGTCACAAGGTTTATTACTAATACTCCTCTTATAGCTCAACAAAGACGTTAATGGATTAAATTCATGACGGGCATGTGATAAATATAATCAAGTATTTTCCTATGAATTCAATGCTGATATTAGATTTGTAGTTGTTCTACTTGTTATGTCTAGATACAATTCTAAATTATACGTTTAATTAGGTAAAATTGTCCAAGTATTAAGATTCTTCAAAAGGTTTTTAAAGCAAAAAAAATTTGAAAAATAATTAGGTTACCTTTTAAATTGTATGCATTTTGTTTACCTGTGTACTTTATTATTGTTAACATATAATATGCACTTTTTAAGTGAATTTTTCTGTAAAAAGAAAAAGTTGTTAACAATAAAACTTATGAATTAATTGATTGGGAACATATGACTGCAAGTAGCATGTGATTATGACGTCATATGAATTTAGTTCATTAATAGTAACCAAATAACCAATCCACGCATAAAAGCGTCTGAATAATGGGAAAAAACTATGCAGGATATGAGACAGACTTACCGCTTGTACTACCATATCTGTCAATTTCAATTGGTTTTTCCACTTCGGGAAACTCATTTCCAACATAATTAAACATATAACATTTGCCATAGTTGGGATGATAAAGAACAGTGAAATTCCTGAAACGAAATTAATATCAAAGCCTGGCACATAATAATTCAGATAATATTTAAAAAATAAATTAAACTAAATTGATTAAGCAAAAATTGTATAAAAATAATTAGTTCCTTCTGACTTGAATTTATATTTTTAAGTTTTCTTTAAAAAAACTTTGTCGCAGCTTAAATTGTTTTATAGCTTGTTTTCAGACTAAAACAGATTTAAAATAGTTTTTGAGAATTCTAGTTATTTGTAACAAATAAAGAAAGTACTTCTGCATTTTACACACTGCATAGTACAATTTGCATTTTCTTAGAAAAAAAATTGAATTACTCTTGTAGGAAATATATATTGTCTTTAAAATGGAGTTATTTTTAGTGTTTTGTATTTGTAGTGACTGAGTATTTTATTAACTCCGCGCTAAAACCAATACGAGGGCTATTGACGACAGACCTCGTAATTTTGACCCTCGGTCAATTGACGAAGATGACACCTGAATTACATCCCCTTCCCCTTCCGAACTTCTACACTCCTCCAGAGGAAGGAATTTGAGCCTCTACAGATTTAACGTGCGTCTGCCTCTGAGTCGCATTAGGTCTCATCAGACACGAGTCCCTGACCATGACCACTAGGCTAACACGGCCACTATTTGTGTTTAAAATATTTGTGTATTGTATATTTTTATCCGGAAACCCTACATTATCATAAATTTTGATACTTAATTTCGATTTTATTACTTTTAGCTTGACTTCGTTTCTTTTGCCACATATTTATGTTCACTTTCAAGCAATCATGAAATAAATGAAAACGCTTAAGGTATCCTCCGACTACGTTCGGAACCGTGATTTTAAAAAAGCACATAAATGGATAATTTTCATGATATTTAGTGTCACTTAGATTAGAATACAGGTATAAAATTGTTTTAAGGACATTTTGACAAAAATTTTTTTATTTAAATACAATATTTTGGCAAAAAATTAACTTAGAATAATCTTTTTCCAAATGTTCTCCTTTTAGGAAAAATGCTTCTATTATAATATTTTGCCTGTATATAGCTCAGACCTCTCTACAGAGGCTCAACTAGAATTTTTGAAATATATAACTTAGAAGTGGGTTTATTCATATTTTACGACAACAAAGGAGAGCAATTTTAAGAAAAAACGCCAATAATTATTTCAATTGGTGGTAATTCGGAAAATAATGTGAATTTTTCAAAATTCTTGTAGAGCCTCTGTAGAGAGGTCTGAGCTATATACGGACAGAATATTATTGTAATAGAACCATTTTTCACAAAAGGAGAACATTTGGGAAAAAAAGATTATTCTAAGTTAATTTTTTGCCAAAATATTATATTTAAATAAATTGTTTTTGTCAAAATGTCCTTAAAACAATTTTATGCATGTATTCTAATCTGAGTGACACTAAATATCATGAAAATTATCCATTTATGCGCTTTTTAAAATCACGGTTCCGAACGTAGTCGGATACCTTACGTATGAAGCAAGTTTTAATATTCGAAATGTTAACAGAGCTTACGAGTCGTGATGAAATGGTACATTTATATCCGAAGGGTCATTTGATAAATAATAATTATTAAAGACTTTTTTTTTTTTCAAGAGACAGCGAAAGGTTTATTCAAAAGAGAAAAATAGTTCTTTTTAAAATCGTGATTCTTTAAATAGTAAGAATTAATTTGATTGACTAAGTTTAGTTAAGTTACTTATTTTTGTTATTGATTGAAATAAATCTCTCCATTTTCTCAAATTCTTAATTGCTTTTTGTTTTAAGAATAGTTTTACAATAAGAAATTATTTTACAATATTTTGACAAAAAAATAACATAGAATGACCCATTTTCAAAATAGTCTCCTTTTGTGAAAAATGCTTCTATTAGAATAATATTTTGCCTGTATATAGCTCAGACCTCTGTGTAGAGGCTCAACTAGAATTTTTAAATATATAACTTAGAAGTGGGTTTATTCATATTTTATGACAACAGAGGGGAGCAATTTTAAGAAAAAAACGCGAATAATTATTTCAATTTGTGGTAACTCTGAAAACAATGTGAAGTTTTGAAAAATTCTAGTTACCTCTAGTTAGTCTATACCTTAAGGTAGTGTTTCCCAACGTGGGGCCCACGCCCCGCAGGGGGGCAATTCGAAAATGGATACGACACAACACTAACCCTTCCACTCCGGGCCATTTAAATGCAATGCTAGATATCGGTGCCGAATTTATCAAAAAAAAGCAAATTCTTAAATTATTAGGCATAATTTCGTTTGACGAGACCAAAATATCAACTGGGTGATTGGCTTCGTCCGGGGTTCACCACGGAGTGTGCCGTCTGCCGGGAGAGGGACATAGCCCCGGCCAGTCAAGAAATTTGCTAAACAGCGCAGTTGTTTGCACATAATTGGCCTATCGCAACACCTGTAGTGTTTTAGATCATTCTGTTGGCCTTAATCTGAAATAAGTGTTCGTGAAAACTGTAGTAGAAGCTCGTTGTTTTTTTAAATATACATATTTATTGTATAGATATAATTTTGGTAAGTATTTTTATTTATTTTAATTTAAGAAGTGTAACACTTTCCAGAGAATTTTTTTAAATAGAAAAATATAGGTACCTTTTGATTTGCGGTGGCAGTGTAGTAAATGTGTTATATACATTTAAATAAATATGCACTTTTAGTATACTTTTGCTCTGTGTCACAGTGAATTAAATTTAACACATATTTTAATATTATTTTTAATTGATTTTATTTTTATTTCTTATAGCCCATAGTAAAATGAGTAGTGCAAGCAAGAAAAAAACTCGTCAATCTTCGGAGGAATATTTAAAATTTGGATTCAAACCTGCCGTTCAAGATGAGCGGATTCCTTTTTGTCTTTTATGCCAGCAATTTTTGAGTAACGAATCAATGAAACGAGGTCGTCTTGAGGCGCATTTGAAGGTGAAACATAGTGCTCATATTAATTCAGATTTGAGTTACTTTAAAACATTGAAGGAAAACTTTGAAAAAAGAACAACAATAAAGTCGCTATTTACTGCCCATACTTCAACTATAATAATCGTGTTCTTGAAGCTAGTTATCAAATTTCTTTATTCATTTCTAAAACTGGAAAAAATCACACACACTATAGGAGAAAATTTAATAAAACCGTTAATATCAGAGCTTTCCTCAAAACGGTTCTTGAAAAAGATGACAAAGATGTAAAAGCTATGCCACTCAGTAAAAATACTGTTAGCAGAAGAATAGATGAAATATAGGCGAAGATACTGAAAAACAACTTGTTGAAAAGCTGAAAACAAGAAAATTCTCAGTGCAAATGGATGAATCAACTTTGAGAGATAGTGAGGCTGTATTGATAACTTACGTAAGATATAATGATAAATGGCATTTTGCAGAAGAAATGTTGTTCTGTAAAAGATTAGAAAGCACCACTACCTCCAAAGATATATTTAATAAGCTAAAAAACTACTTAGATGTCAATGATATTCCAATGAAAAATATGACATCTTGTGCTGCAGATGGTGCTCCTAATATGATGGGAAAGATAAATGGCTGCTTAAAATTGATGAAAGATACGAATCCAGAAATGATTCTTGTGCATTGTGTTATTCATAGGCAAAAATTGGTAGCTAAAAGATCTCGTCTATTCTAAACGAAGTACTACATACCGTAATAAAATGTGTTAATCTTATCAAAGCTAGTGCCAAATGTGAGCGTCTTTTCAAGCTATTTTGTAAAGAACAAAATGAAGACCATGAGAGACTTTTACTTCAGACTGAAGTAAGGTGGTTATCTAAAGTAAACTGCTTGAAAAGATTTATGGAACTGTTTGATACTCTTAGTGATTTTTTGAACGACAAACCAGAAATGAAGCCCCTATTATAAATCGATGGTAATGCATTTGTGAGTTATTTAGCCGATATCCTTGAAAAGCTAAACTTATTAAATAAGCAGCTTCAAGGAACAAATAAAACTCTTGTCGATGCAAAAGCGAAGATATTTGGTTTTATTACCAATATCGAGTTATGTCAGAAACATATAAACAACAAAAACTTTGAACAGTTTCACTGGCTCCAAAGAATGTGAAGTAACTGATACCGCTTTACTTGTTTTTGTAAATCATTTGAATAATTTATCGGCCAATTTTAAAGAAAGATTTTTAGATTTAAAACAAATTGATTTCCCAACATGGATGATGCAGCCAATGTTAGTGGATTTGTCTGATATATCAAATATGCAATACCAAGCAGAACTCGCCGAATTGCAAAATAATGACTCAGTTAAAACTTTATTTAGTATAAAAGGTGCGATGGCATGGCTTTGTGAGGAAACGGAAATCAAATACTCAAACTCAACCAAATGCGCAAGAAAGCTGTTACTACCGTTTACATCTTCATTTTTGGCTGAATGTGGATTTAGTGCTGTAAATGATTTACTGTATAAAAAAAAGAAATCGGCTGGATATAACACAACGTGGGGATTTGAGATTTAAGCTAACCAAATTGGAACCCAATATAAAATCTATCTGCAGCAAGCATAAAGCGCAAGGATCTCAGTAAATTAATATGGAAAAATCATTATTAAAATTATTTTGAGTTTTAATTTCTGTTTTTCATTATATATTTTGAAACTTTACTTACTGTGTTTTGTTAACAATTTGATAGTGATTTATTCCTAGAATCCATCATTTATGTTTCTTATGAGTGAACAAATCAATTTTTTAATATGAAATATTATGTATGTTACATGGGGGGGGGCATACAAACTTTAGAAATGTTAAAGTGGGGCATGGCATAAAAAAGGTTCAGAAATACCGCCTTAAGGTATCCGACTACGTTCGGAACCGTGATTTTAAAAAAGTGCATAAATGGATAATTTTCATGATATTTAATATCACTTAGATAAGAATACAAGTATAAAATTGTTTTAAGGACATTATGACAAAAAAAAAAGTATTTAAATACGAAATTTTTCAAAAAATTAACTTAGAATAGCTTTCTTTCAAAACCTCCTTTTATAAAAAATGGTTCTATAATAATAATATTTTGCTTATACAAAGTAAAGACTTCTCCAGAGAGTTTCTACTTGGAATTTTGAAAAATTCGTATTATTTTCAGAGGGCGTTTTTTTCTTAAAATTTCTCACCTCTGTTGTAGTAATATATGGATAAATCCACTTTCAAGTTATATATCTCAAAAATTCTAGTTCAGCCTCTGTACAGAGGTCAGAGCTATGTACAGACAAAATATTATTATAATAGAAGCATTTTTCATAAAAGGAGAATGTTTAAAAATTGATCAATCTATGTTCATTTTTTGTCAAAATACTGTACTTAAATAATTTTTTATTTTAATTATATTCTTAAAACAAGTTTATATATGTTTTTTTCTAATCTAAGTGACACTAAATATCATAAATATTATCCATTGATACGCTTTTGCAAAATCATGGTTCCGAACGTAGTCGGATAACTTAAAGGAAGACGAAAGATAATTGTTGATATATTATCTGACTAAAAAGTTAAAGCATGCAAAAAGATACACGAAGTATTAAAAAATACAAATAAGTATGCAATTAAAACGCACTCTCTGTAACAGTACACTCCTTCAAAACTACAAGCTGCCACTAAGCTATCAAAAGTTACTCCGTATTGGTAGAGCTCATATATGGAAGGCATTAAGGCTTCTTCAACATCGACCAGGTCGTACGTTTGAGATTGCTTGATGAGACGAATGATATCTTTCACATCTTTGTCTTCAATAGTGGCAAGTAGATCTGAAAAAAATAAAACTAAACTAATTTCGTATTGACGAAAAGAAAACAAAAAAAAAATTATCGGTGCATACGGAATAGATTTATCTACGAATCTTATTACAAATTGTTTTCAGATAATATATTAAGGTACTCCCGTATATATTATCGTAACCGTATTGGCTACATTACACGAAACGAAGCGCATGGTTGCCAATTCAGCCCGTACGACACATGCGGAATCGGGGTTGCCAAATTGGAGAGTTAGCTTGAACGTTGATATTGTCGAGATAATGCGTAAGTACCGATATTCGTTAATCGCTACCCAGACTATTGAATCTGTATTATTAAAAAGAATTTCTGTGCTGGGAAAAGATTATATACATATATATATATATACACTGGTGTGCAAAAATTAAGGACGAGACGGTTTTTTCAATATAACTTTGTAAAAAAGATTTCAAATCAACCCATTTAATACCGTAAAGATTCCCAATACGTAAGGACATGTGTAATGTAAGCAACACTTACTAAAAGAGAAATCAGAAGGATAAAAAGAAGCTTGATTAAAAAAGTAGCATGGAGCGCAATGCGACTGAAGGCCGAAACATCCCTGTGATGGGTGTCCAGCAAGAAACATCCGGTCTTTAGTAGGGGATATGATCTCCCCTGACTGCTAGGCAGGTTTCACAGCGTCTGCCCATGCTGAGAATGAGGATGTCAATGAGTTGTTGAGGCATTGCTGCCCATTCGTCTTGCAGCGCCAATCGAAACTACCGAATCGTTACTGGTGGTAAGGTACGAGCTGCCAAGCGTCTGCCTAGAAAATCCCATACATGCTCGATGGGATTGAGATACGGAGATCGTGCCGGCCAATCCATACGTTCAATATCCTCACTCTCTAAGAGCTGTTCGACAGCTATTGTGCGATGACATGGTGCATTGTCGTCCATGAAAAGGAACTGCAGACCCATAGCGCCTCTAAAAAGACGCACATATGGAAGAAGAATCTCGTTACAATAACGGGTTCCGTTGACTGAACCTGCGTCGAAGATGTGAAGGTCTGTACAACTACCAAGCATGATGCCTCCCCAAACGAGAAAACCGCGACCTCCATACCTGTCCCTTTCAATGATGTTCGAGGGATGATTGCGGCTTCCCCGCTCTCTCCAGATGAGTATGCGATGAGAATCGCTACTCAAACTGAATCTGCTCTCATCTGTAAAGAGTACTCGTCCCCATTCATTGTCTCTCCAATTCCGGTGTTCCCGGCACCACAGAGAACGCTTTCTCCGATGGGCAGGCGTTAAAGGTACACACCGTACAGGGCGTCGTGCAAACAGACAACCACCGTGCAGACTTCTGGCCACGGTAAAACGCGATATCGGTCGTCCAGTCGCCTGTGTCGTGTGTCTAGAGATTTCTCCCGCTCTCTGCCGCCTGTTTCTTCTGGCCTGTAAGACAATGTACCGGTCATCTGCGGTTCCTCGTGGACGACCACTACTGAACCCCGGATAGCTGTTCCTGTAGTTTGAAATTGTCTCTAACAAATTGAAAGTCGTGAAACGATGCTGTGAGCAATTACCGCATATTCTGCAGTACATCACCATAATCTCCTGATTGGTCTTTCTGTCCGGCCTTCCTCCAACTTCCCAATGATTCAAAAAGTTAAGGTACAACAACGAAACTCACCATAAAAAAAAGGCAGTAACAATAAAATGCACCAGATGTCGTAAAAACTATTGCTACACTTTTATTTTTCATATGAGTGAAAAATATGCTATCGAATATTTGTGTTGATTTTCAACAGTTGTTGGCAGTTTCGGTGGTCAAGCAACTAGAAAATGTCTCAGAGACGTCGATTTTAACGTCTCAATGTGTCTCGTAGTGTTGTTCAGCGACTTTATTCTGTGTCCAGGCGTGCACCTGCAGAAGACCGTTTTCTAGCTCTTTGCGGCACGAAGGAGAAATGTGCCGCAGCTCGTTGCAGATCTTTCAAGCATCAGGAAGAACACCGACAACAATGCTTTATACTATGCTGGGCAAGAGAACACTGGACGCAGCAACATACGTCTACAGACGAGTCCAGATTTACAATGGAGAGTGATTCAGGGCGTCTATATCTGCGCATGTGCTACACTGTGAAAGACACATCACTGGTTTACTTAATCTCCTGATTGGTCTTAGATATCGGGATGAGATCCTTGTTCCATATGTCCGCTATTGGTAACGCATTCTTCGTTCAGCTGAGGGTACGGTTTGAACTAATGGAATTTTCCAGACCGAACTAGAACATCTTTGGGACTATCCTTTAAATCCTCCTTCGTTACATTGAAACACTCTGTGTCTGGTCTTCGCTTCCATTCCGGTGTCCGACAATAATAAACAGCATGGGAAATTGCCGCCAATATATATTATATTTTTTATTGTTTATATATTTTATAACATTATCCAAGAATGGACTTTTCCGCAGAGATTGCTTTTTTTTTGTTATAAATCGTTTTTAATACACTTATACAAATTTCTATGATATCAATAAAAAATATTTATATCCTCCAAATTTTTTGTTTTATCATTATTTATTAGACACAAAAAAATATATATATAATATATATATATATATTATATATACATATATATATATATATATATATATATATATATATATATATATATATATATATATATATATATATATATATTGTTTATAAAACATAATGTATATGCGAATTGTTTCATTGAAATCCTACTTCAAATTCACCAATCCCTCAAGTTTTGCGTAGGACAAATAAAACACACATTTGCTACCAAATGTTCGACTTCAACGTTACTTCTCGGCATCGTCCAAACGTGGGATATCTGGAAGAAGCTTTCTGGCAAAATAATCATTCCGTGCTTTTCTGGACTTTACATATACATATATTACTTCCAAATTTGGTAACTGGGCGAAATTTGTGGCTAAACCTTCCGCCATGATTACACCTATTCGCTGATTGTTAATCAAAAGGATAATCTCTTCCTTGTCCCAAAAGCGACCTTTCCTGCCACTTTACTTTTCCGCCAGAGAACCAAAGTTAGAAAATCCTTTAACCGCCCTCCCTCCAACCCTCCACACACCAAGAGAGATCCTTTTATTGACTTCATAAAGTGCTGTTAATAGTCTATACAAGTAATATATATATAAAAATTAAGTCAATTTCTACTGAGATCAACAAAGAACATTTTTATTTTAGCTACTTTTTATTAAATAGTTATAATTAATATAAATATGTATATAGATAGGACAGAATCACAACATTAAGTGGTAATTAATTTTTTTAATTATCATTAAAGTATCGTATTGTCATCCAAAACAATCGTGTATATAAAATTTCAGTTCAACTGAAGGCTTTAAAAAGTGAGAAAAAGACCTTTCAAGTTTTTTGACACAAGTCGCCAATAAATGATCGCTAGGACGCCAATGTGGCTGTATTTGTAATTCTTTAAATAATTAGTTTTAATCAATTAATTTTTATTAATTATAATTAAATTATTGTATTGTCATCCAAAATAATCATGTATATAAAATTGCAGCTCAATTGAGTGCTTTAAAATGTATTTTATTAACGATTGAAAATTCCGCGGAGATAAATAAATAAATAAATATATAGAGAGTGTGAGATAATAGTAGGAATTAAAAAATTGTCTGGAAAAATAATATAGAACAACTTGAAGACCGGCTTTTATCTGCAAAATGCTGAATACTCGAGTGTGAGCTAAAGTCCTTTCAAATTTTTTTAAATAAAACCTTTTATTCTGTGATCAAAATATAAATCCAGGAATTTTTTTTACCAAGTTTTCACATATTTTTCTTTACCAATAAGCAAATAATAATAAAAGAAATTCTTTATAATCATGAATAATTCATTAAAATGGTCTTTTATAGTAATTTTAATATGACAAAAATATTTATATATATTTTTTCTATGTTTATAAAGACTATAATCCTAATAGTTTCACCCCAACATAAGCCAATAATAAAAAGAAATTGTTTCACGATACGAGAGAAAAATGGCAGACATCACTGCCTGCTCCAGAATTTTGAATAATTTGAACTTGCTTCCCTTCATTTCTATTACTCCTGACATAGTATAAATTAAGGTAATACACTAAAATATCTAAGTAAAAAATTAATTAATTTTCCATGCAAATGTTATTTTACTCCGACTTCAAATGAAAATATTCATTTTTATATAAACTTTTGAAAATTAAGTTCATTACTGGTGAAAGCAAGTGCGAACGATTACAAAGCATACGAACAATCTCTTTGTTTCTTAATATTATATTGAGTTGTTCAAAATAAGAGTGTCCCCAACCTTTCTACTGCTGATTTTTTTATTGAAATTATTATAGTCTTATTATAAATTTTGAACTGCATAAAGCTTCACAAAATTTCATTGTAATCTATTTTATATATTGAGAATGATATAGATATAATTCTAAAGTAAATATTGTGGAGGTGAATCCGAGTACACACAGATCCCTCGACTCAAGGATCCTTAGCCTCGTAACATAACCACTAAACAAAAGTAATCATTCCGGTACGAAGGCTGTGTGTTACTGGCTTATAAAGATACCACCGCAATATCTACTTAATTCAACGAAAAAAGAAATACTAACCATCGATATTTTGATCAGCCAATTCTTTTTCCAAAGCGTTTTCAGTCGATCTTCCTACGCACTGACATGTTTCGTTATTGATTGGAATTGAATGGTCAGGTATGATCTTGCATCCTTCGACTTTTCTGGTTTCACTATTACAGAAAAATGACGAGCAGCTGCAATGAGAACTGTTCTCAACCAGGCAAAACTCTGTCAGGCAAGGGTTGTCGACACAGTGACACGTCTCTTGAAACCAAGACCATTTACAAAGAGGTCTGGCGTAGCAAGCATCTCGTTCTGAAACGTTGAACCTAGAAAGAGATCAACTTTACACAAATGGCTACAGAAACTTACTGAAAGTCGACTGCTTGATTTTTGTACGAAACAAAGGTACTTACGTATTATACCGTCGACCAATTTCATCAAATCAAAATACATCACTATATGCCACGATATACAGCCAATAGTGGGAACCGTTCCCGAGCACGCACAAAAACAGTAATAATAACGATGACAGCATTCTTACTTACTTACTTACTCCAGAGAATCGAGCTCTCCCAAAGGGTTTAGAGCTGCATCCGACCCTCCGAGAAGTATTTTATTTTCAAATTAAACGAAAATTCTGGAGAATTGGGGGAAGAATACAGAAAAAACGCTTAACAATTACAATGCAAATACAAAAAAAAACACACTTAACAAACACAGACAAGAACACACACAGGTGCTATCTTCTAAGGAGAAGAAAAGATCCTGAAACATACATAGGGCAGGAGGTGTGAAAAAGAGAAAAAATAAACAGGAAACAAAAAAATATATTTTCGAACCATTATTCCAGTTGGCGCCAACACTTCCTGTTGTCGTTAGATTTTTTTTAAAAAAGCACTGGAAAGATGATTTTTTTTTAGATTTCCTTCTCCAATTATATTTTTAAGACACTAAAAAGAGAAAAAAGGGGGAAAAGGAGGGGGAAACAGATAAGTTATTGAATTTTATTAAAGATACCATTTTTGCTAAAAAAGAGAAAAAAAAACAAACAAGAAATTAATCTTTCAGTAAACCCAGAATGATGACTAAGGGTTAAAACAGGAAGCTGCAATAAATTATGGGAGGGGAACAAAAAAGATTTAAAGGAATAGCAAGAACCAAAGAGGGAATAGGGAAAGTAAAGCCAAATTATCACATATGGATTTGGAAATAGCAAAGCAGGAAATTAATTTATTGTGAATAGCACGATTATTAATAATAGAGTTGACCCAAGGATAGAGAGCGTTCGGGATGGGGTTAACAAGATGGTGATCAGAAGTGAAGGGGCAGTGGAATACGTAATGGTCGGCGTCTCCAGGCGACCCACACAGGCAATTTGGAGAGGGAAGGAGATTGAACCTGTGCAAGTAAGCGGGGAAAGGCCCATGATTAGTTGGAAAATGGACCAGATATTTAGAAATGGGAAGAATGTTTAGGTAATATCTTTTCTTTTAGCGAAATTGCTCGACAGTGCAATACATAAGTACCTCAGGCACTGTATTATACGATAGACCAATTTCGCCAAATAAAAAACCTTGCCAAATGCTATCATTGTATGTGTCTGTACAAGATTATTTTGTGTATACTTGCAAGAGTACAGTTTTCGTTCTTACGTATTCTTACGTATTACGTATTATTCCAATTCAGTGAGTACGACACATCCGAAGTCGGGGTTGCCAACTTGGCCAGTTATTTTGAACATTGGCATTGTTGTAATAACACGTAAGTACTCAGTTTCCCCCTATTTGCTGCTTATTGCGGCATTTGGCAACGTCTTTTTATTTGACGAATTGTTCGCTGGTATAATACGTAAGTACCATATATCATTAGCTCTTTTGTTTACAACAGATGTGGGCTTCCTGAATTTTGTGAGACAATAATCCCAAAGAGGTTATTATACCGTTGACCAATTTCGTCAATTCCAAAGATGTCGACAGATGCCGCGATAGAGTAAACTATAATATGTATATAAATCTTACTAGCAAACTTTTCAAATTCCTTGCGAACCAGAATAAAATTGATTTTCAGTACTATAAAACATTAAAAATGATTTTGTAATATTTCATTTCAAGACATTATACGTACCTTTCTGTGGGAATATTTTGCATCATTTTTCTTAAACTTAAAAACTTTCTGAGTGAAGTTTCAGAAACATAATGGGTTGAAATGGGGTTTAAAGAACAAACTGTGACGGCTGGAAATGGCAACTTATGACGATTGACATCCTATGGATCAAAAGTAAAAATTATACATCAATCAATTTCAGAAATTTTTAATACACAGTTTTAACCACTGAGTAGAAGAAATATCACTGACATATTAAACTAAAGGAGAGAAATATAGAATTTATTTTTACTAGAAATACGTATTAGAAATCTGTTACATATTTTTGGAAATAGCTATGTAAATGAAAATTTAATAAATGTGTGAGAACCCCCTGGGTTCCACCCTGGACACAAAGATTGAATTGAGGCAAAGAATTACCAGATGCCATTTTCAGAATAACAAATTATATTTATTCATTTAATTCAAATATCAACCTTCTAATTACAAATACTAAACAATATGTCTACGTCAAAGGGATTTACCTTTACTATTAAATTAAATTACAAAATATGATATTAATCAACTACTAATCTTAATATCGAACGGGTTTACCAGAATAAGAGGACCGAGAAATATACGCAACTTGAATTATTAACAATCATTAGATTTTCACCAACTTTATTATACATTAACTCTTGTGGTTAGAGAACTAAGTTATAATATAACACCTGGCTGTAATGTCGTTCTCTCCAGGTAGATCAATCCTTCTAATGCTACTTCTCTGAATAACAACACAATACTCTAATCACACAATCCACTTGAATCCACTTAACTTCGTCACTACTGCTCTTGGCTCAATCGCCTTCTATCTGCTAACTTACAACGCTCTACTTAAATACCTTAATTCATTTACATATCCCATTTTCTTCTTTTAGAGCTGGCTGGAAAATCGGGAATACAATCCCCAAAGACGCCTAAGAGTATTAATGGAAAAGTGCCGTATAGATTCGTCACAAATGGAATAAAATAATAAATTTTACTTATTTCTGTTTTTGAAATTTTACATTGTATTACATTCCTCAAATTAAAGTTAGTTTTTACATAATTTTAAGTTTTTAAGCTGCACAGACAAGGAGAAAAAACTTTTAAAATTCATATCTATTGAATGTAATATTAAATGTTGCACCAAAAATCAAAACAATATTTGTTTCTTACAAATGCTCACAAAAGATTATTTTATGTTTTGAGTCAAGTTTACTCTCTTATTACTTTTTGTGCACGGGCAAAATATATATAAACTAAAATGAAATTTCATTCAAGATGAATTACTGTAATTATCCATATATATTCCATTTTGTTAGAAAACTACTTTGAAGAGCACTGAAATTTGCGCAAAGAAACAAAAGCATTAAACAGAAATTTTATTGATACAACCGTACAAACAAATAATATTAACTAAAAAAACATTTATATAATAATTCTAGTAAGACTAATGGCTCAAGAGGAAATGCATTGTTAATACACATTGCTGATAAATACTAATGAACTTTTAACTAAAATATTTAATTAATTTCTAAAAAAGAATTTTTCATTATGCATGCCATTTTCTTTTAAATTAATTTCTGAACATGAAATAAGCTCAAACTTTTTTTTTTGAATTTACTGAAAAGTCTTATTTATTTTGGTTTAAGCAAATAATTCCTGAATGTTACACGCGACTTTCGAATATTTTAGCTCAAAATAGTTTAAACTCGATACTTTTCGAAGTTTTTGCATCAAGCGATAGATAATAATTCCCCAATTCAAACACATACAAAACAATTTTAAAAAAGAGATAATATTAGCCAAAATACGAATCATTAAGGGCAGTTAAGAAAATAAATGGACATGAAACACATCAAATCTCTCTTTTAGATATTTGGATTCTTCGTGTCATACAAAAAAAGCAGTGTTATGTGGTAAAAAAGCACACACGCACACACACACATTTAATTCTCTTGTATGTATTGTAATTGCCTCAATAGTTCATGAAATATATACAAGGTTAAACTTATTACTGGAAATCATATAGCCTTCAAAGGCCGTATACTAGTCTACAATATTTAACTATCGATCCTCTTCTCCTGCACCGATAAATAACGAAAACAATAGTAAGAACTGTCCGTGTTATGTATATAATTAACCCTTAGCTTCCTAATTTTTTAAATTTCTATGAAACAATTATCTAAGCTAGTTCTCAAGTAATAATAAAAGGGAAAAATATATAAAAAAATGAAGCTGTTTTAAATTGAATTTCAGTCATTTGTTTGTTTGTTGCAGAAGTGCAACATTGTGCAATAGTGCTGTAATTTACAAAACTTTTTTTATATGAGGATTTTGTTATGCATCATAAAATGTTTAATTTTTTACCTGGTAATTTATTTCGTCAATAAAAACAAGAGGAAGCATAAAATATAATGGATTCTTTTTATAGCAAAAACACAGTTCTTGAGGCATCAGAGATTTTTATAATTGTTGTGATTTCTGGAAAAAATGTACTTCCATCTAGTGACAAAATTAGCATGCATTTCGTTGCAGTAATCTTTTTTTCTATAAGATAAGTGATTTGTAGGTTATTAAAAAATATTGAGTCTGTTAAATATTAAAATAAATTCTATGTTGCGGAAATGCAACACAGTGGGAAGTTAAGGGTTAATCAACGAGTAATAATCTTTCGCGCCCAAATGTATAAAGAATTTATTGGGATCAATGGAATTTGGATCACATTCTCGTACACACACAATGATACTTATTCCAATAAAATAATGCACTAAGTTGAATGAACTGTCATTAAATGGGATCCAACTGTCCTTCATATCTATATAATGCATTTATATCTGTGTCAGATAGGCGTACATTTATTAGACGAAGGATAATATTATTACTGGCTCAAGAAAATAATGGCAACGATATTTGAATTAATTCCATTAATTTTCGATATGGGATATGTCTTAATGAAGGGAAGCTTTTGGATTTAGTTTTTTATCTGCATAATTATTTTTTAAAATGCTTCTCGGATTGTAAAGAGTGATTTTTTCCAGGTATAGAAGTTTAAGTTGGAATTACTTTCCAAGATGGCGACCGATTTAACAGCTGTCAAGTGATTTATTCTCAGTTTGGTTTGGCAATTCATCAAAACGATCATCAAGCAAGGCGTAGATTCGTCGAATGGGCCCAAAACGAGATTGCCGTTGTTCCCGATTTTCATAAGCGAATTTTGTTTAGTGATGAAGCGCACTTCTGGTTGAATGGCTACGTCAACAAACAAAACTGCCGCATTTGGAGTGAAGCTGATCCACAAGTGTATGTCGAAAACATCGTTACATCCAGAAACACTGACTGTTTGGTGCGCTTTATAGGCTGGTGGAATCATTGGTCCGTACTTCTTCAAAAACGATGAAGGCCACAACGTTACAGTCAATGGTGATCGGTGTAGAGCCATGATTACAAGTTTTCATTCCTGAAGTGAACAATCATGATGTCCAGGAGCTGTGGTTCCAACAAGACAGCGCAACATGTCACACAGCTCATGCCACAATCGATTTATTATTAAAAACACGTTTGGTGACCGCCTAATTTCACGTTTTGGACCTGTGAATTGGCCTCCAAGATCTTGTGATTTAACACCGCTAGACTATTTTCTGTGGGGCTATGTAAAGTCATTGGTCTATGCGGATAAGCCACAAACGCTTGACCAGTTGGAAGACAACATTCGCCGTGTTATTGCCGATATATGGCCACAAATGTTTCAAAAAAGTCATCGAATATTGTGTCCAGATAGGCGACTACATCCGAGCCAGTCGTGGCAGTCCTATGCCAGAAATCATATTTAAAATGTAATGCCACAAGATTATCTTTCGAATAAAAATTCATGTCAATCGAATAATACATCGTTGATTTTTATTGCAATTTAAAGTTCTATACCTCTAAAAAACACCCTTTATTTAGGAAGTTTTATAGTGGAGATATTCTTTTCGATGCTTTCGGTACACACAATCACATCCTACAAACAGTTAGTTAGAGATGAGCAACGTTATAATTTGAGAGGTTTACATCGATCCACGTAACAGATTAATAATTGATTTTTCTATGTTGGATTGCGTTTTGCTTAGTACAGAAATAAAGGTTTTTTCTAAAAAAAATTATCTCATTTGATTAATAAGAACTTCTAACATTATTCACAGATTTCTTTTTCTATTTTATAATTTTGTTTGCATCAAAGGGTGCTTTTACGTTCTCTTTTTCTCGTTTTCTTATAAAGTCATTCTCTCATAAAAGGGACTGATAATGTATAAGGTAACTAAACTTATAATTGTTTTACTAGAAACCTTACTGATTTTTTAAAAATATGATTTCACTTTAACAGCATCCTTTCCTCTATATTACGTTAGACTTTGAATGGATATGGGACCATTAAATTCTTAGCGCATAATACACTCTAAAACATAAAAGGGATCAAGGGATCACATGCATCAAGAAGGAGTTATCCAAATGGGACAAAAATTGGTAGATGTAATATACAGTATAATAAGAGTCGAAATTTTTATTCAGAATAAATACAAAGGAAAAAAACCAATAATAATGCGTTGATCTTCCTCTGACTCTAAAGCAAGATGCTATCCGGCTGGATAGAGTCAGCAACTCCAGAGCCCTCTTCGTAAAGTCAACAACGAATACAGTGGAATAATTTACCATATACACTCCAATTGGTGAATTAAATGTCTACTAACGAGAGTCGATTGGAGGTGCTTGCTCATCAGAGCCCAAACGTATATTGAAGAAGAAATCTGATGAATGCGTCAGATAAGAAGTGTTTGAAAAATACGAAAACAAGCTGGTAATTATTTCTTGAAAATATAAGCCCAGGGGTTTATAAAATAAAGGGCTGCGCTACGGGACGTGGAATGGTATCATTTTGTTGTAAAGAGGGCCACGAATGACATCCAAAGAAAGGCTAGTTATTAAGTTAAATGATGCCTTGAGCTATAATTCTTAGCTGTCGGTATGTGTGGCAGACAATGGTTGGATTAGTATCTTGCCACTGTCTTTTAAGTATTTAGACATGCTTTTTCTGGGCATCAGGGCTTAGCTGAAAGCGGGATAAAAGGCTAGAAACAATTATAATCCAATCCGTGAGATTATAGGCCGAATGTTCTCAGCTCCACAACAAACGTGGCTAGTGGTAGGTAACAATGAGGTGCAGTCGACGCAATGGCCTTTGCTCTCTATTTTTCTGATTCTCCTGTTGATAGTGTAACGTCTTTGATTGGGGTGAACCCCACCCTTCAATTCACGCTATGTTTTATGGCTTCCACCAGATTTTAAGTGACAAATGCACGTGGCCATGGGGCCATTGTTTATTGTTTGACCTCGGGGGAGGCCGACACCCAGAATGGCAGCCACAATGGTCAAAGAAGAGCCGCCACCCCATTGACAATAGGTGAAGCCTGTCTAAAAAGAATCCTGTCGCCTCAACCGGTGTCGAGAGAATGGGATTATAGAATACAGATGGTGTGATGGATAAGTGTGTCCAGATATTGGACAAGAAATTATGGCGCCCTTGGTCCAGACGGCCCGGTTGTGTATTTGTGTGTTACGCATGAATATGACTAGGGAGGCCGAGGGAGACTTTTGTGGCCTGCGAATGAGAAGAGACGAGAGGCGTGTTGTGGACCCACCCCTGGTGTTTAAAAGGGTTTTTTAGGAGACGGGAGGAGAGCCCTGGATGGAGAGCGCTAAAAAAGAGACTTGGACGGTGGAGGACCGAGATTGGAGTGGAAAGAAAGGAGAGACGATGAACGCCGGTGGCGTTGGAGAATTGGAGTGATATAGACTGATTGCAGGCTTGGCGTATAAACTGTAAATTATTGTTTCAATAAGAATTTGTTGAGCAAATAAACAAACCTTTTATTTCCAAATTAGGCTGTGACAAATTGTTGTTTGTTAGCTACTCACGACGTTACAATAGTAATTGCAATTGCTGCAATTGAATTGGTGTCCCGGTTACATGTCGAATTGTTAATAAGGACGCTTCAAGGGCTAAGGTTGCCAATTGGATGATTACCCATTTCCTGCTTTTTGTCATTGGTTTCGATTGATTGCTACTTTCTTGACTCCCTGTACGGCCAAGGTTCATCCATTCCTGCCAACATTGTCGAATGGTAACATAACTTCAACCCAATATCAAGTGATCCTTCTTTATTTAATCCGCTTTCATCAATCCCAATTCTATGTCATCTCTCAGATGGTGACACCTGCTCATACTCTTCAGGAATCTATTTGTGACATGAATCCACATTCGTACAGTCTACGTGTTTCGATGAAACCCTATCCACATGAAGTTTTGAGCAGAAGACACAATTTCTGTTTTACGCTCAATTGCAGTACACTGGAACTTCAGTTAGTTAGTCGTTGTCCACCAAAAGTTAATCAGTTGTATATTTCCGAAAGGCATGTGCATACGCAATATTATTTCATTGTAATAACCTTTGGGTGCCTTACTTTGTATGCTAAATTGTGTATATACAGGGTGGCCATAATTAAACTGTAAGTGTTCAAGGGCTGCCGGAGAGAAAACTACCGGGAATATTCCAGTGAAATTTGGTATTTACACGTTTCAGAACATGCGCAAGACAAATATGCAAGAAAAAAAAATCGCCATTTTCCCTTGATAGATGGTGCTGTACCGTATTTCAATGCTCACACACGCGATATATATAACTACCAAAACCCATAGACAGATCATAATGACATTCTAAGAGGCATACAAACTGTATCAAACATTCATTACAGTTTATCGAAATTCCATACACTTCGCTTCAGTAATTAAATTTTTACAGTATCGTGTCAAAAATTAACGTAAATTAAGATTCATAAAGACGCTTTGGAAAATAAGTTAAACCATTACTTATTCAATGAAATTATCACATGATGTGCTCAAAATGTAACCACCAGATGCAACCACATGCTGAAAACGTAAAACAGCATGATCTACCGTCGCATTTAAAATCTCTGTTGTAACACATTCCACGTATCTCTTTATGCTAGATTTCAATTCAGCACCCGAAGCATGTCACTCTCTATAAACCATATCTTTCAGATGTCCCCGCAGATAAAAATCACAAAGATTAAGGTCCGATGAACGTGGGAGCCAAGCGTTTTTGAAACCTCTGCTTATGACTCGGTCTGCACCAAAGGTATCAAGTAGCAATTTTTTAATTTCTTTAGCGATAGCGATTGTTCCGTCCTGCATAAATATGGTTGTTTCTAAACAATGTCTCTCTTGCAATGCTAGAATCAATTGTTTTCTCAACATCACACCGTAGCTAGTCCCTGCAACAGTACAGTGTTTGGGACCACTTGGAGTTGGGGTCTCAAAAAAATATGGGCCCACAAGAAAATCATAAGTCATTCCACCTAATTGTTGAGTAATTGCTACCATTCTGATGGAATATCTTCACTAACACAATGCATGTTCCTTCTTATTCAGAGTCATGATTGGCAATTATTCAATGTGGTCTTGTTTTTACATTGTTCGATGGGCTTAAAATTTGCATATATGCTGTCGAAAAGCATTGAAACACAGTACAGCGCCATCTATTGGGTGAAAATGACGATTTTTTTGCATATTTGATTTGCGCATGTTCTGAAACGTGTATGTTTCAAATTTCACTGGAATATTATCGGTATTTTTCTCTCCAGCACCCCTTGGACACTTGCAGATTGATTATGGCCACCCTATACACCATTCATGAAAAATAAAATCCCAGCACCAAGAAAGAGTCGTGCTTCATAAATAAAACTTTGTAGGCTTATTCGCACATAAGATGATGTCTTCAAATTTCGCTCTAGACAAATAAGAGTAGCATCGGTAGTCGATATGTTGTAATAAACTGTAAGATCACAAAATCCTTCTTCTGTCAATCATGTGTGAGACATTATTGGACGACAAATCCAGTACCATTCACAACCAACATGGAGTGTTGCTAATTTGACAGGACAGGGGCAACAAACTCGGAATTCCATTCCACCAAATGAAATTCGACCCCTGTATGATACAATAAATGCATGTTTGTATTTAAAATTGGGTTGGCAACAGAGCAGTTATTAACGTACCGGCATATTACACTTCATGCATACAGTTTGACCTATGACCTTGAAACTTAAATAAATATGATACCTTGACAGTTGCTCTGTCTCATTCATCTTATTTCTTCTTGGTATCGGGATTTCATTTACCTCCATTATCTATCGGCGTAAGCATGAAAAACAGCATTACAGATTTTATGTCTTAAGAATGGCACTAATAAAAAAAAAAGGTAAATTCATTCTCTAAGCTCTTTTAATGGTTTTTTGTCCTGTCTAAGACTATAAACTAATATTGATTTTTCTAAGAAAATGATTTTTTTAGCTATTTTTCGAATTATGTTCCGAAAGTAATCAAATTTTAGATATGCATTAAGTGTTAATGGACTTGTTTACATGAAAGAATTGGTTGTCATGTGCTACGCTCTCTGATGCACTGAAAGATAATTGACTGCTTTTTTAAACAGATCGTAAGAACTGAAGAAAATCGATCCGAAATTCTCTGTAAAAGCAATATTTGGAAGTATTCTGAATGTAAAGGTATTTTTACACTATTTTCGGGCTGTAAAAGGCATTTAAGATTTTTTTAAAGGAAATAATTAACTTTTTCTAGAAAGAAAGGTAATAAAGTTGGAAACGAGACATGTCACCAAAAACTATTTGTCCTTAGTCAATGCAGTTCCAAGTCGATCGAGCCCGACACCACTGTAATCGGACTTGACAATGCACAGACGTGATTGGTAAGGGGCATAAGGGTAGATGGGAATGTGTGTGAAGCTTACGCTCTCATTCAGTCTTCTATTTCTTCACCTCGTCTGCCAATGAGTTGTTAACTTGTGTATGAGTCATACATTGGATGGTTGCTAGAGATGAACCTGGTACTGTGTCAACCTATCTACAGGTTGTTTCAAAATAAATGTGACCAATTTTAAAAACATATAATTATCTATGGTAAATTTTAATAGCTTTATTGCTAATTATATTTTAAAAACGAAATGTTTAAATGAACAGTCTAATTTTTTTTAATTAGTGGGACTAAATTAGGGCTCCGAAATTAGATCCTCAAACCCGATACGAGATTTTAAAGCTTTTGAAGGGTGTTTGCTCAAATTTTATTATACGTAAAGTATGAAAAAATCAGAAAAATTCATTTTTCTTATAGATTACTATCTAAACTTCAAAAATAAATAAAATTTGGCTGGCAATCAAAAGCTCCAGGAATAAAATGTGGACGAAAAGAAATCATTGATGAAAAAAAAAGAAGTTAAAAAGACTTATTGCGCTGTAAAAATTCCTCCGCCTCAAAGAACTTAAGTAAAGAAGCTACATGTTTTGCAATCAACAATTTGTCGTGAGATAAAGAAAATTGCCTATAAAAATGTGAATAAACTAGTCTGTCATCAAATGTCTACAAAAATGGTAGAAAAACGAAGAAAAAGTTCTCAGCCTTTGCATTTAATTCTACCTGAAGGTAGATACAAAACATGGATAACTTCAGATGAAGCCTTATCTCATGTGTCATTTACAACTGTCAAAATGAAGATATAACATATTTCAGGCGAAAAGCACCGAAAAAACTCAACTATTTTGCAAAAGGCAAGTTGGCTGTCAAGTGTTATAGTATGGATGGAAATGTCCTCTCAAGGCTTAACAAAATCATTTTTGTAGAACCAAAGCCTAAAATTGATGCTTAATACTATCAGAATAAAGTTTTGAAGGACATAATTAAAGAAAGTAAACGTATTTATCGTCAAGGAAACTTTTTTTTTCACCAAGATTCTGTATCATGTCATATTGCAAAATCAACTCCAAAATGGCTAAAAGATAAAAAAAAAATGAAACAAATTTTCTTTCTTTTTTTTTTAAGAAATTGCTACTACCCTTCTCTGACTATGTTCCTTGATATTATTTATTACGGAGATGTTTAAAAAAAAACAATTAAATAGACGTAAGCTAAGAATACTTCAAGGGCTGCAAAAAGCAATCAAAGAGAAAGTTGGAAAAATATCCTCAAAACTAGTCGAAAAAGCTCTTTTGGCTTAGTCTAAACATTTATGTAAAGTGTACTTTAAATTTCAATGTTTCAATTCCTATAGCGGGACGCTATAGGAATCCATATTGAAAATTTCATGTAAATATCTTAGTTCAATAAAAATTTATGTTGCTTTGAATTGGTCACATTATTTTTTAATCAATTGGTAAAATCCCTATTCTTCTTTTCCGTAAATCAGTCGTTTCCATTCTGATACTAAATCCTGCAATTGTTCGTCCAAATTTACCAATGTCTCTAATGATCGATCCAAATATCGCGTGATTCTTCGAAAGGCCCGTTTGATGGCATGATCTCTTTCGAACTGTGACATATTTGCAATAAGCATGATTTTGTCTGCAAGGTGTTGTAAGAGAGATCCGACACATATAACAGATATTTTAAACATCTTTAACTAAAATTACAGAGTGTACGAATGCCAATGAATTAACGCTTGCGCTCAGAATGACAATTTCGGATTATAAATTAAGCAAAACTATTTAGTAGATTTCCTGAGTGGAATAAAGTGTCCAGGAAAATAATATGTGAATTGAAAAGTAAATTTCTGTTCAGAAAAAAAGGAATATGCATATCTAAAATCAATAAAGAGATGGAAGTAAAAATAACTTAAGATCCACTGGCGTAGCTAGTTCCGAGTGGGCCTTGTATCAAAATTCCTTCGGGACCCTTTAGCTGAGGCCCCTGTAGCTTGGGGACCCCGTATCATTGATACAGCTGATACGGTGGTAGCTACGCTCCTGTTAAGATCTTTAAAGGCAGTGACTGTATTGTCGAGTATGTGTGTGGATATCTGTTAGTCTTATGAATAACGTTTGTGTTGTATTTATATGATTATTGTTATCTTCTAAGGAATAAAAGACATTCCTGGAGAAATTTAAGATGTGTATTTCAGTAAAGTTTATTATTCAAATATGAATGAATTTGACTTTCAATATCTTGAACCAATTTTTTTAAAGAAAATTTGTAAAGTAATAAGAGTGTATTAATAAAAACTAATATTATTAGTCTTTTTACTGTAAAAGTAATACAAAAATTCTGAAGAAATTGTCACATATTTTTTCCCCTTTATTTATTTATATTATTATTATGGAATAAATCTCACATTATAGAAATTCACTTATTTTTTTAAGAAATTAAAACTAAATGCTTTGTCATGGAATGTACCATACAAAGCATTGTATCAGACTCAAAGAGAAAACATTGACATTCTAAAAATATTAATAAGACATTTAACTGTTTTAAATGGATTACACATAAAAATGCCTAAATATCTCGATTTCTGATTCCTTATAAATTATTACATTGTAAGTAATCTTTTATAATTACATTTTTATAAAAAGTTGGTCAGGTATTTTTTTATGTTAATAAATTAACGGATACAAACATTGAAATTTAATAATTTAGATACGGAAATTATATATATCAAGCTAAAAACAGTATATGTATGATTTTATTTCTCTACAAGTGTATTTTTAAAATGACCAGATAAGTATTTTAAACATTTAATAATAAAGTTCTTATCTAGACATTTCTGCTTTTTGTATCATTTCCCCTAAGCATTTCTGCTTTTAAAGTATTTAGAAACCAGTAGTGTATTTTTGTCTTCAGTGCCGTAACATTTTTTGAGTATTAGTAATTATAAAATTTTGACATTATATAGGAAAAGCTGCGAATAACACATGCACAATTTATTAGTTACACATTTCCTCTGATTTTAAATATTAAACCAGTGCTTCTCAAAGTTGCAATATTCGCGACCTATTATCCAATCATAATTTTCCTCTCGCCCCCGCCCCTCATACAATAACAATGTACTGAATTCAATAATACTATACTTTGACGCTAAAGACTACGATACGATTTTAACCTCTTATGCTCTCCCGGCGTATATATACGTCTCACCAAGCCAAAGCATTTATTTCCCCGGACGTATATGTACGTCTTTCCGTAATACTATCTTTTCTGTGCACTGCTTTTTATAAAATTATTCCGAAAGCTTTGGGGTGCAGTAAAAGGACGTTGACAATGTTTGCGAAGGATTTAATTATTTCAGATTATTTGCTTCTTTATTCCTCGCCCCCCCCTCCAGTACATCCCATACGCGCTCCAACATGGAAAAGGGTTGGCACTGGGAAGCGAATCACGTGACTTTTAATCGGCAGTTAAGGGATTAATTATAAACCGTACAAATTACCAAAATAAGTGCTAATATTTGTTTTTAATTATATATATGACAAGCCCATAGGGTCACTGATAATTAATAAAATTGTTCTTAACATAGTGTTGTTAAATTAATTATAAAATACATTCTGTAGCACTGATACTTTTATAAGCGTAATATATCAGTGTAAATGTGTATTTTATTTTTTAATATGATAGAATGTATTTTTTGTTTGTTTACTTTTTTTTAGTAAATTAATACTTTTTTTTTAAATATTCTTTTATTTTGACTTTTCAATATGCTCACGCCTCCCCCTCGTAGAGTTGTTACGCCCCCAAGGGGGACGCGACCTACAGTTTGAGAAACGCTGCATTAAACTAATTGCCAAAAGTGTAAATTATCCGGTTAAAGAAACTGGAAGAGTTGTGATTTTATGATACATGCTTTACATTTTTTCACCTGTAGAGCTTTACGTGATTAAAAACAGGGTGTTATTTTTTTTCACTGAAAAAACTAGTTATACTTTTTGTATTATAAATTATTAATCCAACGATTTCATAAAAAAAGTTAGACGTAAAATGACTGAAAATTAAAATCTTAAAAAATCTATCCTGGTATTCAGTTAACGTTTTCTTTCTTAGAAAAGAATCAAAAATGAAACTTACCTCTTTAATTAACACCTTGGGGTACCTGAGGTATTCCAAAATAACCTTAATTGTCATGAATCCCATGAAAGTCAGGCATCCCATCACACCGATGAACCACAAAAAACGACGAATGAATGAACGAGATGTGACAATGTAAGAAACCCCAGCTGCAGAAATTTTATTTACAGCAAAATCCTTGGCCAGATTTTCCAATTCTTCTTCTTTCACTTCTTCCGCCTGTTGAACAAAAACAAAATGAAATTATGATGCTGTTATCCAGTACAAATCCTAATTTTTGTAAAAAAAAAGGTTGAATTAAAAGTTGATAACTTTTTTAGACTCTGAAGATTTGTTCATTTTGAAATAATACTGAAACTTTTGGATCTGGCGGACACAAATTATGATTATAGCACTCAACTTCAACAAAAAAAATCTAAAGATATTTATTCTTTCCTTACAATTACCTTTGAGAGAATTGTCAAAAGCTTTTACCTGTTAACTAGTAAGCCTTGAGCCGGATGCAGACTCAAAATAGCTTACGTGTTACATTGTATAAAAGTGAGAACAATGGTTCATTGCAAGCTTTTCGTTAAAAAAATGAATTATAGACTCCAAAGCAGAGATTTTACAATGATTCTTAGCCACTGTATCATAATACACGATTTCGAAGCGATTACCAGAATTTCTTTCAAACATTACGTGTTTATTTCGTGAGCTTCATTATATTTGAAAAAATAAGTAATGATCACAACGCTTTTTTACATCAAACATTTTTCTCTCTCTTTGTAATTAGAAATTTTCAAAACAAAGCTGTTTCCTGGGGATAGTTCTGAGCAGGAAATAGTTCAAATATTTTGTTTCGGGGACCGGTTGATAGTTTTTTTTAAAAACTATATTTTGATATACCGTAAAATCCAGCGTATAACGCGCACTTTGAACAAGAAAAATAAGATCGAAATTTACGGGTCTACGTTATACACTGAGTATGAAAATGAGATCTTTAAAAAAAAAAAAAGAGATAAGTATAGAAAAATTAGACATCTATATATATCGAAAAATACTGTTTATTTAAAAGAAATGACATTCTCCTTATGGACTCTATGATTATAGTACACTATTTTCTCTAAAGCTTGGAATAATACCTCTAATAAAGGACTTTAAAATATAAGTGAATTGCACAAATATATTTTAGGTTTCTTCTTAAAGAGTGGGGCGCGTTAACGGCGAGTATACCTAAAAATTGAAAAATGCAACTTGAAAGTATAGGGGCGAGTTAGACGCCAGATTTTACGGTAATAAGAAAAAATAAACTAGACTACTATAATTCTAAATTAATGGCATGTAAAAAATAAGAAAAACAACAAGACAATACAATGATTAATTTGAACTTATACAAGGTGGATTTTGTTGCTAAAATACATGTCTTTCTTTTTCTTTTTCAGAACTACTTAGAATTTTATCAGATCCTGCTCCATATGCCCTTAAATGTAACCAGCGCGCGCTTAGAAGCTAACATGAGAAAAAATCATGTGATAAATTTTTTGAATTCAATTCAAACAACGAAAATGGGCCGAATTAGGAATACTCGATTTGCTTTTGGAAAATCGGTGTTTCGATTCCTTGAAGCTCAAACAACGTTCATTTTCTTCTCAGAAATGTTTATTTTTTGAAATGCTGTTAATTATTTTTTATCAAGACGTGGCCTTAGAAGTGTATTGTAAAGAGCAGGATTTACGCTTATGTGTCTTGCTATATTTTGGTATACATTATATTATGAAAGATCTATAAAATTCCCATATTTAGAATCATATTGTTTCTTTTATCACTAATATGCAATATTTAATATATAAACGTCATCAAATTTGTTTTTGGTATAATTAAACAATTGTGGGGAAAGTATTCTATGATCCATTAATTGTTCGCATGTTATTTTGGCATATTTTTTGTCATTCATTTTCATTAATTTTGTGTTTCTGCTTTTACAAATAATCTTTATTTAATACATTTTTTGTAAAAAATGAACAAAAATTTCAACTTTGGAGCCATATTTATAAATATATCCCTCTCGGATAAGGGGTTAATAATTTTACACACTTATTTATTCCATGAAATTCTAAACTAAAGTAAGTAATTCCAAACTTAATTCTACCTAATAATAAAACTAAAATTTCAGCATCGATATTTTTTTATAGAAATAGAATTCAGTGTGCATGTACGTATTTAATCAAAACACAGTACAACTGTAATATATACATTTCAAAATAAATTGATTGGCGTATCCAAATTAATTTTTTCAAATGTGTAACGAGCTGCCAAGAACACAAAAGTTTCACAAAATTTAAGTTGACAATTTTGAAAAACAAAACAGACTTATTCTAAAGATTCCATTCTTCCTTTAACTGCATGAGAATAAAAATTAACTATTTATCTTTTAAAATAAAATTTTATATTTTTATGAAGCAGGAAATCATAATACATTTAGAGTAGTTTTACATTGTCACGAATCCTTATTAAAAATTCTTATATCGAAGTACCTGATTGAAGTTCAGTTCTTCAATTTAAGTCAAGAGCTAACTAGCATAAGAAGTAATTACCCTTTGCTTAATTATACCTTTTAGGATGTATCATAAATTTCAGATTACATATTAAACACTTTTACCGTCTTACTTCTTTAATGAAATAACACTTTTCAATCATTGTTGCAGTTATATCTTTAAATTTTCGATATTTATGAGCATTTGAAATAAATATGAAAACCTAACAATAGTAATACCCTTACATTGGGAAATATTAAAAACAATTCCAAAGACAATTTTAGGACACAAAAGATACAAAAAATCAATAGTTAAATACATGAATATAGATTTTACTGTCACATTTCATTGAAAAAGACCGGCAGACGTATTCATTATGCAGTATTTAAAAGAAATATGTCGTGAAACAAAGAGGAAAAGAAAAAACATCCATATATATTCTTAGAATTAAATCAATACTTCATTTTAGTAGAATGATTTATTTTAACATAAAGAAATAACAGTGGAGCCAACAATAGAGCCCAATATGATCTCAACTACATAAGTAAACAATTGGGAAAATTCAGCAAAAATGGACTTAACATAGTTATTTTAATAGTGAAATTATCGGAAAAAATGTTTTTTGAAGTACCAATATTTGTAAGCACACATATTCAACGCATATACATTGGTGTGCAACAATTAAGGACGAAGTCGAAAAATTAGCATATCAGCTGAACGAAGAGGCAGAGCGGACAGAAAGACCAATCAGGAGATTAAGTAAGGTGATGTACGGTAGAACATGCGCAGATATGCAGGTAGACGTAATGGGGGAGTGTCTGAGTAGTATAAAGCATGTTGTCGGTGTAAGATCAGTATTTCTGGCAAAGAGATTGCACGCCGTATAGCAGTTAAAATCACACCGAGTTGCTGCCTCAGCGAGAAATGGCGAATAATCAATCTGTTAGACGACATCTGGATGCTTTTACCCGAGGTCGAATCATCGGGAAGTTGGAGGAAGGCCGCAGTGTGACAAGTGTGGCTGCAGAGTTCGGAATTGCTCACAGCATCGTTTCACGACTTTGGAGACAATTTCAAACTACAGGAACAGCTATCCGGGGGTTCAGTAGTGGTCGTCCACGAGGAACCACACCCGCAGATGACCGGTACATTGTCTTACAGGCCAGAAGAAACAGGCGGCAGACAGCGAGAGAAATCGCTAGACACACGACACAGGCGACTGAACGACCGATATCGCGTTTTACCGTGGCCAGAAGACTGCACGGTGGTGGTCTGTTTGCACGACGCCCTGTACGGTGTGTACCTTTAACGCCTGCCCATCGGAGAAGGCGTTCTCTGTGGTGCCGGGAACACTGGAATTGAGAGACAATGAATGGGGACGAGTACTCTTTACCGATGAGAGCAGATTCAGTTTGAGTAACGATTCTCATCGCATACTCATCTGGAGAGAGCGAGGAAGCCGCAATCATCCCTCGAACATCATTGAAAGGGACAGGTATGGAGGTCGGGGTTTTCTCGTTTGGGGAGGCATCATGCTTGGTAGTCGTACAGACCTTCACATCTTCGACGCAGGTTCAGTCAACGGAACCCGTTATTGTAACGAGATTCTTCTTCCATATGTGCGTCTTTTTAGAGGCGCTATGGGTCTGCAGTTCATTTTCATGGACGACAATGCACCATGTCATCGCACAGTAGCTGCCGAACAGCTCTTAGAGAGTGAGGATATTGAACGTATGGATTGGCCGGCACGATCTCCAGATCTCAATCCCATCGAGCATGTATGAGATTTTCTAGGCAGACGCTTGTCAGCTAGTACCTTACCACCAGTAACGATTCGGGAGCTTCGATTGGCGCTGCAAGACGAAGGGGCAGCAATGCCTCAACAACACTCATTGACACCCTCATTCTCAGCATGGGCAGACGCTGTGAAACTTGCCTAGCAGTCAGGGGAGATCATATCCCCTACTAAAGACCGGATGTTTCTTGCTGGACACCCATCACAGGGATGTTTCGGCCTTCAGTCGCATTGCGCTCCATGCTACTTTTTCAATCAAGCATCTTTTTATCCCTCTGATTTCTCTTTTAGTAAGTGTTGCTTACATTACACATGTCCTTACGTATTGGGGATCTTACGGTATTAAATGTGTTGATTTGGAAAAAGCTTTTGTACAAAGTTATATTGAAAAAACCGTCTCGTCCTTAATTTTTGCACACCATTGTATATATATTTTTATTTTAATATTTATAGAAAATTTTTAGTTATCTTATAAAATATTGCTTGTAAACAAATTTCAGAAAAAATTTGGTGTGTGATATGCCTAATCGTTCTTTAAGTTCTGATAAAAATAGTTCGGATAAAAATTCAAAAATTTAAAATCAAATTTAAAACTAAATATTTTTAAAGTTTTATTTTTTCTTTAAATTTAACATTATGCATGTTTTATTCAAATTGATCTTCATTTGTCTTCACACAAGCTTTAAGTCTCTTTGATCAATTATCTATCGAGGCACGCATTACCTCTATGGGAATTTCCATCGTTGTTTTTTTTAAAGAACTTTTAAGACTGTAATATTTAGGAAACCGTTTTTAAGACATCTTTACGTTCAATAATGACCACAAATTATTGACGAGTGTATTTAAATTCGATCTACTGTAAGACCAAACCTCACGTTCTCTGAAGTCCAGGACATTCTCTTTCAATTAAATCTAGGTCGTCTTTCGTTCATGAGCAGCAGCATAGTCCTGTTAAAAAGTTCATCCGTTTCCCTTGAACAGGCATATGCATGGTCATTTTTATGGTTGAAAGATTCTTCAAAGTCAAAAATTTTCTAGTCGGAAAGCTGATTGTTTGTGTCCGTTATGAGCCTGCCCCTGCAACAGTACTTTAGCTCTAAAGTACCTCTGGCACTTTTAATTGCTTTGTGCGCAAAGGACCTCTTATTTTTCGATAACCTCTTGTCTAACGTCATTGTTTTCTAAGCGACACATTGTTCGTTTTTGCACGTTCACCTGTTAAACAAGAAGAGTCTTCTTTCGACAGGGACATCTTAAGACATGAACAGCTGAGCCTGGGTCCAGAGCCTCGTCTCGTCCTCGACTTCTTCGTCCTTTCTCGATCGCGATTCGAACCATTTCAACCATCAAATGTTATTTCTGTTGTATTCTCCAAAAAACTGGGAACTTCGGACGGTATGTCAACTGGCTACATGTGAGGACCGTCGTCCATGCATAGGTCTAGGCCCTACCACCATACACCATCATTATTTGTTCAGTCGAAAGGCGGCAGCAGGTCGAGCCGGTTTATGTGATTGTAAGTCATGCACATTTACTTGTTTTGGGCTATTGCTTATACGAGTTTTTGAGAACGTACTGTCTACTTTTAAAGGTCTTAGGTGGGGCTTACTTTTTCGTAGGGACCCAGAGCCTTAAGAAGTTTTCAGATGCCCCAGCCTATCAACAAAGATTTTGACGAGTTCTTACCTTAACCGCTTTGAAAAAGCTGGTCTCAACGTGCTCGGACTACCGCATCTACTAAAGAGTGTTTTTTTTCAGGTATAGAAGTTTAAGTTGGCATTACTTTCCAAGATGGAGACCGATTTAACAGCTGTCAAGAGATTATTCTCAGTTTGGATTAGCAATTCATCAAAACGATCATCAAGCAAGGCGTAGATTCGTCGAATGGGCCCAAAACGAGATTGCCGTTGTTTCCGATTTTCATAAGCGAATTTTGTTTAGCGATGAAGCGCACTTCTGGTTGAATGGCTACGTCAACAAACAAAACTGCCGCATTTGGAGTGAAGCTAATCCACAAGTGTATGTCGAAACACCATTACATCCAGAAAAACTGACTGTTTGGTGCGCTTTATGGGCTGGTGGAATCCTTCAAAAACGATGAAGGCCACAACGTTACAGTCAATGGTGATCGGTATAGAGCCATGATTACTAACTTTTTCATTCCTGAATTGAACAATCATGATGTCCAGGAGCTGTGGTTCCAACAAGACGGCGCAACATGTCACACAGCTCGTGCCACAATCGATTTATTGAAAGACACGTTGGGTGACCACCTAATTTCACGTTTTGGACCTGTGAATTGGCCTCCAAGATCTTGTGATTTAACACCGCTAGACTATTTTCTGTGGGGCTATGTAAAGTCATTGGTCTATGCGGATAAGCCACGAACGTTTGACCATTTGGAAGACAACATTTGCCGTGTTATTGCCGATATACGGCCACAAATGTTGGAAAAAGTCATCGAAAATTGGACGTCCAGATTGGACTACATCCGAGCCAGCCGTGGCAGTCATATGCCAGAAATCATATTTAAAATGTAATGCCACAAGATTATCTTTCGAATAAAAAAAATTCATGTCAATCGAATAATACATCGTTGTTTTATTGCAATTTAAAGTTCTATACCTCTAAAAAACACCCTTTACATTCTGCCTGCTACTGATATCAGGAAATGAATTTCTTATTAGTTTGGCACATGAATAAATGTTGATGCCTAAATGTTTCAAATCCTTAAAAATCACAGCCGGGCTTTTATTTTTTGATGCATAGAAAAATCTGCAGCATGCTCCTGTTTAAAGCAGTGATACTCAGCCTGCATTCCATACAGCCTTTTTAAGTGACTCGGTCATAGCCCATTGCTCTGAGAAATTCACATACTTAAGAACAATGTATTAAAAATTTGGCGGGAAATTCTTTGTCAAGCAATCAAATATATCAATTTTGCTTTTTGTTGTCGGTGTCGTACGGGTACGAATTGATAATCTTTTTCCATTTAGAACGGTTACGGTTATTGATAACAGACAACAGTGGAGGAGTGACAATTTTATCGATGAAGCTGATCTTTTACTATCTTTCATATCTGGCACGCGAAAAATATTCGAAGAAAATATATTGTTAGAAGACTATTATCGCTCAAGACTTGACTATTTTGTAGTGAAAAATAAACATAGATCAGCAATTGTTTAATTAGTCACAAAAGTGCTGTATTTAAAAAATACCAATTAACAAGATTCATTCAATGACACTCTTTCTCGATCTCTTTCAAGAGGTGATAAATAGGCTTTCTTGAATAATCTTTGCAACAGCAACAAAGTGTTTTGTCAGTGGTAATATCACAGCTGTAACAAAGACATATCCTATAAAGTTTTTTATGTTATTGGTAATCATATGAAACCGTTTACTGATGCAGAAATTGTGAAGCTTCTTAAATGATTCTAATTTAGTGTTAGTGACAAAAATAAAAAATATAAAAAATAATAATTAAAAAAAAGCAAAATAGGAGTTTAATATTTTGATAAATTTTCCACATTTTAAATTTTTAATGTTATCTTGGTCTTAAGGTATCCGACTACGTTCGAAACCGTGATTTTCAAAAGCGCATAAATGGATAATTTTCATGATATTTAGTGTCACTTAGATTAGAATATATGCATAAAATTATTTTAAAGAAATTTTGACAAAAACAATTTATTTAAATACAATATTTTGACAAAAAATTAACTTAGAATAATCTTTTTTCCAAATGTTCTCCTTTTGTGAAAAATGCTTCTATTATAATAATATTTTGCCTGTATATAGCTCAGACCTCTGTACAGAGGCTCAACTAGAATTTTTGAAATATATAACTTAGAAGTGGGTTTATTCATATTTTACGACAACAGAGGGAACAATTTTAAGAAAAACGCGAATAATTATTTCAATTGGTGGTAGCTCTGAAAATAATGTGAATTTTTCAAAAACTTTAGTTGAGCCTCTGCAGAGAGGTCTAAGCTATATACAGGCAAAATATTAATGTAATAGAACCATTGTTCACAAAAGGAGAACATTTGGAAAAAAGATTATTCTAAGTTAATTTTTTGCCGAAATATTATATTTAAGTAAAAATTTTTTTGTCAAAATGTCTTTAAAATAATTTTATGCATGTATTCTAATCTGAGTGACACTAAATATCATGAAAATTATCCATTTATGCGGTTTTTTTTAAATCACGGTTCCGGACGTAGTCGGATACCTTAAAGCATTTCTCCCCCCTCCCCCATTTATCCTCATGCTGCGGCCAGCGTGAAATAACCAACATATATATGCGTTCAGCATGAAATAGGGGACGTATGTATAAGGCACAGCATAAAAAAAGGTTGAGTACTCCTGGGTTGAAGTGTTAAAGCTCTGACTGATTTGGAACAAAATGCGTGGAAGACAACAATTTTTTGAAAAATGTTGTAGTCGATCTCTAGCAACTAAATTTAGAACCGTCTGCTGCGTTTGAGTAATAGTAGATGACTTCAAATGTTTGTTTTAGAACTTACGATATGACTAGGTAATAATAAGAAAATAAATTTACAAAAAAAAAAAATAACTCTTTCAATTTTCTTGCGTTTAACTTCTTTGATTGTACTTTTTATAATTCTGGCAGGAAATAAAAAACTAAAAAATTTTTTTCCTCAAATTGAATAAATGCTATTTAAATGTCTTTATACTTACTTTTTCGGAAGATTCCATGTTTCGAACAGTACTCATAGAGTATTTCAGAGCTGTTTCATCACAAATTTTGTTTCTATGCTCACGTTGCATTCCTTTGAAACGGAAGAAACATTTCAATATTCCATATACACGTACAAAACATCAAAATTGTATTTCGCTCAAAAGTTTTTTTTATAATAAATAAATTTATAATTGTAAATTTTTAAGAAATATATTTGAATTGCTTAAATTTTTTTTTCTTTAAAAGAATAAATTATAATGAGATCTTACAGAGGAATATCCTTATCATAATTTTAATTTTTGTCATGTGCTTGAGTTCGATAGATTCTTAAAAAAGTACTTTTATTATAGAAATAATATAAAGGGAAAATTTTAAAATTTTTAAATTCTCTTAGAGATGTAATGAATTGAATAAAAAGTACAATTTACAAAATTTCAGATTACTTTAGTAAGTATAATAAAATATATTTTTTTACTGGATTATGTATAAAATATTAAATATTATCTGTCCATTAATTGTTTTTTAGCTTCAAAATGTTTTAAAATTAAATTTGCAAATTTAATTTTTTTGTATGATTAAAACAAATATCAGATATATATTTTGCTTTCTTTAGTTTAAAAATAGCTTATTAAAACTTTTCGTAATTTCGAAGAATATTTTTTAAAGGAAATTTTACATTTTAATCCCATGAACCCTTACATATATACATACTTTCTTGTCAATAATTATGTAAAATATAAATATAGAATACAATAAACGAAATAGTTTTAGAAATAGTATCTCTCTTGAAAAACTATTTTTCGGAGTACTGAACTGACAAACTTTGAGATAAACTATTCACATATTCTAATTATTTGAAAAAAGGAATATAGTTAAGAGATTTCATTTGTTACTAAAAGTAATTATGTTAAAACTCAAGATGAGCCGTCATTAGGAACAAAGTAAACACTTAACAGAATTAAGAGGCGTAGTTACATCAGGTTCATGGAAGTAATTAGAATTTTAAGCAACATCGATATAATTATTCATACTTAGTTGAAATTATTTTTATAACCCAATTATGATAATTACTCATGTTTATTCCCAGATCTATTTCACGATTATATTAAGGTAATTATTCATACTTTGTGGAGCTTATTTCATAACTGAATTAAAATAATTTGCTACAGATGCTTTAGTTTGATGTACCGAGCTAATTTTATAATTAAATTGGAATAAGTTTCATCAGACGTGTTATTTTTAACATGTAATGTTAGTGCAAATTATTATTTAATTAACCAGATGTTTTTTTTAAAACAAGTATTGAGTCAAAAAATTTTAAAATCTGAATCTTATTTGAATTTTAATTAAATAATGAAATTTTTAATGTATAGGTTTTAATTGATATACAGGAGATTATCAATTCGATTTGTTAATTGATTTAAAAATGTATCCAACCACGTTCGGACCGTGATTTTGCAAATGCATATAAAGTATTAATTTTTTGATATTTATAGTCAATTGAATTAGAATATACTTATAAAATGTTTTTAAGAATATTATTGAAATAAAAATTATTTTTATGTAATTTTTTTAGGCAAAAAAGTGGAAAAAGAGAGAGAATAACATATTTTCAAACATTCTTCTCTTATGAAAAACACTTCTATAATAATAACATTTTGTCTATATATAACAGGGACTTTCTACAGAGCTTGAAGCAGTATTTTTGAAAAATTCCCATCATTTTCAGAGTTACAATCAATTGGAATAATAACCAGTGTTTTTTTTTGTTGTTAAAATTTATCTGCTCTGATGTATTAAAATATGAATAAAACCACTCATAAATTATGTATTTCAAAAATCCTAATTAAGAGTGTACAAAAATCTCAGCTATTTTTAGATAAAATAGGAATATTATAGAAGCCTTTTCCAGAACAGCTGAGTGGCCACGATAGCATAGTGATCAAGGTATTGGATCGTGGCTGGCTTATCATGAGTTCAAGCCAAGACCCACTGTGTAGGGGATCGATGTACGGTAAATCTGTCGAAAGCTTAAACGTTCTCCCGTTGATGTGGTAGTTAGAAGAGGAAGGGTGTCAGCTCATGTGTCGTGCACGTTACTTGACCATGGTTCAAAATTACGAGGTCCGTGGCCAAAAGTGTGACAATATTCACTCATTCTTAACAGCAGATGGTTTTGAAAATACGTCATTTTTTCTTCATTTTTTAGGCGACAAATTTGCATTTAAATAATTTAAATTTTTTATTGTAATAATATTTGAAAAAAATTTAATTTGTATATTCTATGGCAAGTGACACTAAGTATCAGTAATACACAGACTATTGTTTTTCTTTACCTTATTATTGGCAATCATCAGTGTATGAGGTTTTATTTATGGCTATCTTAGGCTAATGTTAAAGAATAGGGGCCGAATTCGGAATATTTTTTCAGATATAAAAGTACTCAAACATTAATATTATATATTCTGGCTACACTATCTTGTAGAGAATCACTTATGTTATCTTACTACTCACTTTTATAGGAGTTGACACATTTTTCTTTTATAAAATGTGTTTTGCATTTTTTCCCCCTATACCGTAATGCTAAATGAGCTATCCCTTCACATGTTAAAAGGAAAAACTAATTTTTTATGAAATATTTTGAAATTTTAAAAACACTATATTATAAACAAATACATGAGCTACATTGTTAGAGATTTTTATAAAAATTGAGGCATTTTTTCTATCCGAAAATGTGCTCCGCGTCAAGTTCACGCTCTTGGTAATATGGCGAAAACAGCCTTAAGATATCTAACAATGTTCAGAACCATGATTTTGCAAAAGCGTAGAAATGAATAATTTTTTGTTTCATATTTAGTGTCACTTGAATTGTTTTACGAGTTTTATCACAATAAAAAATTATTTCAAGGTTATTTTAAAGAAATAAACGAAGAAAAAGTAACATATTTTCAAAACGGTCTCCTTTTATGAAAAGTACTTCATAATAATAATATTTCATCTATATATAAGCTAGGATTTCTGTACAGAGACTGAACTAGGATTTTTGAAATATATAATTTAGCAGTAGATTGATTCATATTTTAATACATCAGAGTAAATAAATTTTTAAACAAAAAAACCCCAGGTTTTGTTTCAATTGACTATAGCTTTGAAAATAATGTGACTTTTTCAAAACACTTGTTCAGATTCTGTAATGAAGTCCTATCTATATATTCAGAAATTTTTTTTAAAAGAAGTCTTTTCATAAAAGGAGAATGTTTTGAAAATATGTCCTTTTCTTTGCCAATAGCTGCATTTAAGTAATTTTTCCGTGAAATAATATTCTTGAAAGAATTTTATATATATATTCTTATTCAACTGACACAAAGTATCAATTTTTTTTCTCATTTATACGATTTAGCAAAATCACGGTTTCTGTCACCTTAAAAATTATACTATTCGATAAAATTTTAAGACATTATGATATATTTATTCGTATTATATGATTGAACATTATTTTGTTGTTGCAAAAACATAAAAGATAAAGAAATTGTAATAAAATTACTTACCTTGGCCATTTTCAGTTCGTAACAGCGATGCCTTATATTGTTTTCATGCATATATGATTTAAACGAAGGGAAAACTTGCAATAAAACCGCATGTTAACGTCGTCAATTTACCACAACATAAATACATCGAATGTTACTAGTTCCTTCATCACACGAGAAGTGACCGGACACCAGTTGAACATCTTCCGTGTGAACCATTTCGCCTCATCTGCTTGTTGATTATATCCCTCATAGACTTGAGGCATTAAATCTTTGTTTGCTTACCGAGGTGGGGGGAGGGGGGGAGGAAGCCTTTTAGCGGAAAAACCTTTCAAATTATTGGACCTCGCCCTGTGCGATGATTAGAAATTCTGATGGGGCTGAAGAAACACAAGAAATCAATACGTCACTAGCGTCCATTCCATTCAGAGTGCTGTGGCCTTACAAGATCACGTGACAATTAGCGAAGAAAGCCTTTTTTGTAATGTAAACGTCCTAAACTGAGTTAACCATCATTTGATTGATTAAATTCTTCATTCTATGAGACGCCTCGTTCATGCATGGATGATAGAGTTCGCAAGTAATGTGTGTGGTATGACACTATAATTTATTTGTTTTGCTGTTTGAGGTGTTTCTATAGGAATGAGAGGTTGTTATGACGCTTGTTCTTATTTTTCCGGAAATGTTTCGTAAGTTTTGTCGGAAGTTTCGTTTTTATAGTGATTGTTTAAGTAGAAAATTCTAAAATATTATGGAGATTTTGTTTGAAGTTATGATAATGTGTTTGATAAAGTTCGTGGAAATATATTATTTGGACAAAATGGTATAGAAGGGAAAAAGCTTTATTCGAACAAATTACCATTTCAGCCGCTTAAAATTATTGTATTTTTTTTTAATATCAATGCGATAATTTTCTTTGAACTTGGAAGGACGTATTTATTCTAAAGTAGGAGCTGCTTTTTTATAGCTTCGAACATCGAGATTGGCGAAGTTCGATTCGAATCTTATTTAAAGACTTTTTGTGGAATAATCAATTGATTGATTTTGATTTTAATTTACGTCACACTCTAAGACAATATGGAGGTCACAGTAGCCTAGTGGTTACGGTCACGAACGTGTGGGTGGAGTGTCGCGAGTTCGAGTCTTGTTTCCACTGAAGATTCGAAGTGAAGAGGGAGCCGATGCACAGTAAATCTGTCGAGGCTCAATGTCCTCCCGGTAGTGTGGTGTAGCAATTAGGAGAAGGTGTTTAGGATCAGGTGTCGTCCTCGTAACTTGACCTAAGTTCATCACCAGTAGTCCCCTTGTTGCTATACTGTGCGAATTTGATATAACTGCCATCCACTGATGCAACACGAACGGCTGTTTATGATGAACCTCGTAATTTCGAACCACGGTTAACAGATGAAGATGACATCTGAGCTGGCACCTTCCTCTCCAAACTTCCGCACAATGCCAACAGGAAGACTTTGAGCCTTCACAGGTTTAACTTGCAACAGCTACTATACACGGCGTGTCTTTAGCGGTACGAAACCTTGAACAAGTGATTATTTGACAACGCGGGTCACGTGAAATAATCGAGGAAGCAGATCACATTAAGGTATTCGACTGCGTTCGGATGCGTGATTTTGCAAAAGCGTATAAATAGATTATTTATGATATTTAGTGTTACTTAGATTAGAAAACGCATATAAAATTGTTTTAAGAATAGTATTACGATAAAAAATTATTTAAGTACAATATTTTGACAAAAAATGAACATAGAATGACCCATTTTCAAAACATTCTCCTTTTATGAAAAATGCTTCTATTATAATATTATTTTGCCTGTATATAGCTCAGACCTCTGTACAGAGGCTGAGGGTAGAATTTTTGAAACAAATAAGAAGTGAATTTATCCATATTTTACTACAACACAGAGGGGAGAATATTTAGAAAAGAACGCCGATAATTATTTCAATTGGTAGCGGTAACTCTGAAAATAATGTGAATTTTCACCAAAAATCCTAGTTCAGACTCTCTGGAGAAGTCCTTACTTTATCTAAGCAAAATATTATTATTATAGAAGCATTTTTTGTAAAAGGAGAACGTTTTGAAAAAAGGTTATTGTAAGTGAATTTTTTGGCGAAATATTATATGTAAATAATTTTTTTTTGTCATAATGTCCTTAAAACAGTTTTATACATGTATTCTAATCTAAGTGACACTAAATATCATGGAAATTATCCATTTATGCGCTTTTTTTAAAATCACGGTTCCAAACGTAGTCGGATACCTTAAGCAATTTTTCAAGTCAAGTAAATTTTTTTCAATTTATTTTTGCTAAAAATAACAGAATAACGAATTTCAAACGCAACATAGCAGTTTTCGATTTATTGTAATTTTTGAAATTATCACTCTCTTATTTAATTAAATTTGCTTAAAGTTTTTCGAATTTAGTTTTATAAACAGAAATATTAAATTAGATTTATTTATAATGAATCAGCTTGTATATAAAAATAAAAAATTAATAGAGAGGATTATGTTAATTTTATAAGTTAAAACGAAACGCGTGATTGAAAAGATATTCTAAGAAACATTGACGCATTTGTAAACGCTTAAGATTAAATAGTCAAGTACACAGTGTCTCATTTTATTCAAATATGAATTTTTAAATTTTTAATTTTAAAAATGCAGTACAAAACCTCTCTGAAATTATAGATAAATTTTTGCTTATTTATGGTATAGAGAAAGATTGTTCAATATTTCAAAAAAACTTCATTAATAAATATGCTTTTGTGAATTTTAGTTTTAGAATCATATATAATATTTTAAGAAAAATGTTCCTAAAATGGTAAAAAATTAACAGGAAAGAAATAATAGTCTACGTTACAAAAACTTCTTTTATTAGGAAACACATTGTTATGTTGTACAGATACTGAATTTGAGAGAGCATCGTTTTAAGCCAACATAACAAAAACAGCAGCATTTCGAGCTAAATATGCAGAGTTATGAAATATGTGAGCGCTAATAGTATTTCATAATAAAGCATTAGACGGAATAACAGGCACTACAACTATAAATCATTGATACAAAATAGAGTTGTGTAAGTATTTACTCAGACATCTTACACTCTTTTCAATTCACAATTTAATGAACAACATTCTAATTTGTCTTCTTATTTCTAATAATCCCTATTTTCTTAATTTTTAAGGTCTGTATGTCATCCCTAATAGCAACGTGGTGTAAATGCAATATACAGATAAGATACACGCATAGCATATTTTAACTATTTCCATTCTCTTAGTAATAAATATGAAAGGGAATTTATTCAGTGGGTGAAAGAGGTTAGTCACAAATACTTTATTTATCCATTCCAGTAAATAATCTATGTGCATTAGCATACGAAATAATAAGCCTGCTCTTTTCAAAAACAGCAATTTTCAAACCACAGGTCTTCTCTTCGTCATTTTTTCGCTTGCGATAATGTTTCAATTTATATCTATCCGCTGCCTGAAACAAAACAGGAAACATATTGTTAATGAGACTTTTAAATCACTGGCTTCAAAAATCAGTTTTAAGCATATGGTTCATATTTTTCATAAAATGTTAAAAATATTTTTTATTTTCGTATCATATTATTTACCTTTTTGATAAATCGAAGATTCTTTTTAACCAACTATTTTAAAAGGTGAAAAGATTGCTTCCTTTACTTTGTACATTTTTGTCAAAGACCTCATTAATTTATTATACTCTAAATAAAACTCATTTTATTTTCATCTACATCAGTAGCGCACACAGGAATTTTTCAAGGGTATTTTCAAGGGCAAGGGAATTTTTCCGGAGACGAAAGTTCACCATTCTTGTATCATGCACCTTTTGATTTTGTGGATTTTTGGGAACAAAAAACAGCAAAAAACTAATTATTGAACAAATAATTAGCATTAATTAATAAAATTAATCATTAATAACAAATACTTAATTAAATTTTACGTACTACATACTTAGAATTATAATCAATCGGAAAACATATCAAGGGCTTTGGGAGGGGGTCCGGACCCCCAGGACCCCCCTTGAGTGCGCCACTGATCTACATGCATACAATATATTCATAACTTTATTGAATCCTTCGTGAAAATTTAAAACCATTATATACCCTGTAAGTTTATTACTCAAGATCCTGTGTAAGAAATTATTTTGTACGTAGTACAAGGACTTCACTATTGAATTAAACACATTATAATTTCCTTAATATTTTTAATGAGTACATTAAATCATATAAAAATCAAAATAATAAAAAATATATTTATACAGTGAAAATCGGCCAGCTGGGGGGCGTGGTTGGTTTGTCGCTGGTCATTTGCGGGTTCGACCCTGGCCCAAGTCGGTGGATTTTCATGATGCAACAAATTGACAGCGGCCATGTCGCATGATTATACGGCATGTAAAATATCCCTAGAGTGTCCGTTTGGCTTGGATGCTCTCGGAAAAATTAAATCCTAGTACAGGTTCGCATCGTCAGAGTTTACGTAAACTTAGCATCAAAATTACCTGCGGCGATTGGTATCCACCTATATGGTGCCGCACTAAAAAGAGCTACCAGCTTCCGGGGAATGTACTAGGTCTCCAATGGTTAATGACCAATTCGCAGCCCATTAGAAATTAAAAAGGAAAAAACAGTGAAAATCGCCTTACACGAAACTAAAGAGACTGAAATATTTTTTCGTGTTAAAGAATACTGCAAAAAAAAACAAGCATATATTAACAAAATTAAGTTTATTAGAGTTTGTTTTATTTACACAGATATGTATATATGCATATATTTAATAAAAATCAATGAAACAAAAACATTCGCAAGAACTTAAAGAAATTTAATACAAAACTTTTCAAATTTTTGGAAAAATAAAATATTTATTGAGTTTTGGAAAATATAATCTGATACTTTTTCTTTGTGTTGTCTTTTTTACATAAAACTGTCAGCAAATTGTTCTATGTATTATGTTTTGTTATTAACTTCACCACTAGAATGTGCGTCTAAATAACTGAACATACTTTTCATGATATTCCTCATTTCAAATGACTTGGGAACAGGAGCTGCATTATTCATTTCGTTTTCGTCTTCGGAATTTGCATCAATGATATTTTTTGTGCTTTGGATAAGCTCCTAAATGTCTTTGTCTGCCATAATTGAGGCTGTATACTTATTGTCATCATCTACTGCCACGAATTCTTCCGGTGATACGGTAGGACAGTCCAAACTAGCTGGTGTTTTCCGTATTTTGCTCATTCCCAGAAGGGAATTTTTTCTTGTTAAGCGATGTTCGCTTCGTGTTAAAAGAAAAAATGCATGAAAATATATAATCTTTTGTAGGGGGCGTTGTATTATTTCGTGTTAAGCGTTTTTGCGTTAATCGTCTTCACTCCACAAAATCCTGTATTGATGCTATCAATTCCAAAATTATTAAACTTTGTTTAAATATTCTGTCTTAGTTGTTATTTTTGAAAAAAAACGGGGGAAAATCATTTATTTTTATGATAAAGGTAAGAATGAACATCATCTTCAGCTATACCAGTGATTAACAAAGTGGTCTATATCGACCCCCAGGGGTCTATGACGACCGGCAAGAGGTCCCTGTAAACTAAAAAATAATTTGGCGGTCTATGATAGTGGCTCTCTTTAAACCAAATCATGATTTTATATTTTAAAAGAAAATTAAATCAAGTGAAAACCAGCTTTTATGTATTTAATTGATTTATTTACTAATTTTAATTAGGTTTATTTGCAGTTTACAAGGTGACAGCATAAATTTTATTAAAACAAGAGCCATATCAGCAATTTTGGCTTTAAGAAAGATATATCTGTTATTTATCCCGAATTATGGAATAGCGTAAGAAAATTTTTGCTTAATTTTAATAGTGAGAAGGAGTTTCACAGCGTGGTTGCCAATCTAGAAAACAAAAAAGAAAGGGGAAGAATAATGGCTGGACACTACTAATCGAGGAGTTAAACCTGACAAAATTAATTCCAAATGTTGAAAAATTATTATTGAAGCACCAAATTTATATATATTCCTCCCATTAAAAGCATTTAGTTGTTGCTCAGTTATTTTGTATATTAACTTAATTTTAATTTAATTAACATGTTTTTCTTGAGTTTTAAACATTATACTTTACTTTAAATAGAAACTCAAATTGTTTAAAGTAAATATCTCTATACCAGTTATCAAACAGACATTTAAAATGATAAATTTACATAAAATGAATATTAGGTAAGGAGGAGTCTACCCCAAACCGATAAAAATGGCAAGGGGTCTATTAGACAAAAACGTTTGGGAACGTCTGAGCTATACTAATCAATGCTGAACACTTTTTACCAAAATGACTTGACACATTTTTGAGTGTATTACTAAGGACGAGTCATGTAATAAAGCTGATACTCATTAAATCTATCGCGGCAGAACGTCCTTACGTGGCGTGATGTGGGAATTCGGACTTATTTTTGCACTCGTCAATACACACAAAACACATGCACAACTCTGTGAAGGTCTCCTTGGACCTCACTTTGAGAACGAGAATAAATAGGATTCAGATAAGAACCAGTAGCCATTTTTATAAACAACTTTCTTTATTTGGTTATCTTATCCAAATAGAATCAAAGACTTATTAACAAATATATCCAACTAGTATTATGAGGTTTTAAAGGTAAGATCCTTTAAATTAACTTAATTAATTAATGATCCAATTAATTAGCAATTAAATAACGATCACGCAGAGATTACCACGATAAGAGATCCCAGAATTATATTCTATGTTCTTATTGAACATTTAATTTTAATTTCATTCGCAATAATAAGACTAATATTTACCACACTGAAATTCAGCTCAGCTCAGCTCAGCTTTTATCTGAGATTTAAATCATCCAACAAGAAATCTTCAATTTAACTTCACTATAACTTTCTGCTTCAATCTCTATCTCCTACTGCTCTAACTTTACTATTCCGTTTGACTTAAATACTTTATCTAATCTGCATATAACAAGGAATCCTGTCCGCTTTTTGGAATTGATTGGAAATAGGTAGGGAATTAAATTTCCCTAAAAAGGACGACTCAGAAGGTTAGTGATAAAGTTCCGTATAGATTTGTCACAACTCCATCGGATTCTACCAATCCAAGTGTTGTCTCCATCATTTGATCGTAGTTCAAAATTGCAAAATTCCTCATTAATAGTCCGCGGACTGCTTCTGAGTGCGGTATTAATGCTTAAGAAATCAATCAGATGCATTACATTCTAATTCAAGTTTAGTTTTTATAAAGATAAAAATATTTTAATCAACCGGTTTCTCCCCTTTTTAGTTGTAGTAATTTTCAGTAATTGTAAGTATTGCTTACAATTCAAGTAAACTTTTTTAATTATTAAGAGAAGTTTTCATTGTTGGTAAACAATATGGTGTCAAATTTATTTAAATGGGGAATAGTGAATTTCAGGAAAATGATGTAAAGTAAAAGTTAAAATATACGATTAAGAAGCCAAATTTACATTCACTGTCACTTAATATAGGTTAGACAGAAAGAAAGAGTTTATTAATTACTCTTTAGATTAAAATTATATTTAATATTCTCTTGATGTTATAAACATAATGTTTAATATTAATGATATATTATTATATATTATGTCATAGTCCATCTAACAAGGAAACAGTTGTGGCGTTCTCATCCAAAGAACCCATTACATGTTAGAGAACTGGTGATGTCTTAAACGTCTCGTAGTTTCGAGTGAAAAAGTATCCAAAACCGGACACGTCGACGCTTATGTTCTAAGTCAAGTTAACATTACACCTCCTTTGGTCCAGCCAGCAGAGAGATGACCGGCGCAACTTCCACGCCGGGGTAACACCTCACGAGGGGTAACAAGGACCAATAGCCCAATAGAAATTCCGGCTACGTCCAAATAGAAGTGATTCTGCTTCAGGTGAGGCTTGGAAGGGTGTGACGTATTCGATCTTTAAAGAGAAAGAAAAAGGAGAATCCAAGAAGCTTTAGTGACACCTGTTAAGAAACTCTTCTACAGGCTTCAACACTCTAGACGCTTCAGAGACGCTTCAACACTCTACAACTAAAATGGGCATTGAGTCGATCGCGATCGACCGCAGGATCTCCAAGACATTTTGGGGTGACCACCTTTATTAAGACATAAGAGTCGCGTACTAAATAGACATATTTATGGAACACTGACGCCAACTAGACTAGAGAATCGGCTTTGTTACAATCGATGTGACTGTGTTTACTTAAGTAAATGATTCGAAATATACCTTCCAATATACCTCCATTGGAAGTGAATGGTGAAACTTAACATGTTCATTGCCACTGTAGAGAAAAATCACCACGAGATGCCAGTAGTACAAATCAGTTACTTCCCCCCTCCCCCACACACTCCGGCTAAAGGGGAGATTTAATGTTGATGATCATCTCTTCCCGCGACAGCACTAGATTGGCTATTGAGATATCATCCCCCATCCCACGCTGTCACGAGATTGGACTCTCGAGTTAATATAATATCCTGAGATGACGCAAAAATGGGCAGCGAACAAATGAAAGTACATACATCGATTTCAAATTATTCGGTTCCCGCATATTCTCTGCTCGTTGCATTGAATACGCCCACGCTCCACGATCTAGCAGTCACTCTTAGTTGTTCAAGAATTCAGAACGACACTCTACGACGCCCCAGCACACTCCAATGGATTCTCTCTCCGATTAACTCCCAGATTCAGTTGGAATCTCTCACACTTACAATGACCTATCAAGGTTCTAGATAACGAACATGTCAATGACAACCTAACGCAGTCTTTCACAGGAGAGATCCGGTCTCAACAGTGAGACCTCAACAGGGTAGCTCCTTAGAACAGTTAACACACAGGAATCAGCTTTCGATTGAATATATTATAAAATTGGCCAACTCCAGGTATCCAACTACCCTAAAATCATGAATTTTGTCAAAAATTGACAAATGTTTTCTTATGATTTTATTTTATAGACAAAACGTTACTCAACCTGCGGCCAGTGGGCCACATGTAGCCCACCGAGCTTTTCCCGCTCATGGCTCATTGCACTAAAAAAATTAATTACTTCAGAACAATGTATTAAAAATTTAGCTGGAAATCTATCAATCAAGCAATCAAATCTACCAGTTTTGCTTTCGGTGTCGTAAGAGTATTAATTGCAGATTTTTTAAAAAATCTATTTGTAGCTGTAACAGGTAGTAAGAACTAATCACAGTGAAGTAGCGAACTGAACTGGAATAGTGACTATTTTATGGGTGAAATATTGTATTAATTATAAAAACATAATACTGATTTCAGTCTAGAATTCAGTCAGAATTTCTGTTTGCTACCATTCTGCGCTTAATAAATCAATATTTGAAATAAAAATAAAAGACTTAATCAAATGAAAAAAATCAAATTATCAAACCGTATGGCAACTACATTTTTATGACAGTGGGTCCTGTGTGGAAGAAAACCGAAAATACCTCACAACTTAGTAAAAAATGCATAAAACCGAAAAAAAATTATGCGTGTTTGATAGATATTTATATATTATAAAAGCCAAAAACTAAGTGATAGTTTTAGTATTTTGATCAATTTTCCACATTTTGTCAAATATTAAATTGGTCTTATAATGTTTTCCCCATTAATCCTCATGCTGCGGCGCGTGAAGTATCTGCTATATGTAGGCGAGAAAAAAGGTTGATGTTAGGTCCCCTGTTACAGACCGTCTTATTAGCTTTGTAAAAATACTTTTTTATTTTCCATTCACTAGAGCAAAGACTACAAGTGTTTTAATAAAAGCAAATGCCACACACACATAACTTTGCACACGATGCCGAACTTTAGAATGCGTTTTACTCGAAACTTTTTTCCCCCGAAAAACTGAAATATGGGCAGCGATTGCTCAAAAAATTTTGAAAATAATTAACTGAAATTTTTTGTGTATTTTCAATGTAATAGTAGAAGTGTTTTAACCTTCAGAATTATCACTGTTTAATTAAAAAAATTATAGTCCCTTATATGAATATAATCGCTATTTTTTCAAGCAATTTCATATAATAACTACGATAAAGTGCTCTAATTTTTGTAAAAATTAAAATATCTCTTACCTGAAGGTCATTTCAAAAATGAATACCAACGTAATATATAAAAATTGAAAAATTGAAAATTTGTTCATAAACTTGTACTTGTAAATTTGTTGTTGAGTGGGTTTCGTTTATATACTTTTTGGTAAATTTTTACCAATTGTTCCCATTTTAGTAATAATAGTTTATTTTTCTCTTCTTAATTTTGCCATTTTTTCTTAAAATGTACTAATTAAATCTAAAAGCCACAAAAAAAATTCCATATTCCAATTTTTTTTTTAAAAAAAAGTTGTGGCAAGAGTAGTCGGATACCTTAAGTAAATATCAATTTAGTTTTAAAATTTTTTAATTTATACTATTGTAGCTAGATAATTTTTCAACTTCTAAGGTTAAAATAGCGCTTTCAGTGTGACTTATTTAGTTCAAAAACTTGAATAGAGAAACGTCACGCTATACACATTAAATAGAAATTCTCACACAATATGCGTCCCATTATCATAAATCGTTGGGCTTTTGGAGATAAAAAATAACAAAAAAGCTAGAAAATATATAAATACTTTTATTTAAGTACCGTTGTTTTACAAGGCGTTGTCGGTTTTAAGTTCACATCACCTGAAATAGTAGCGCGATCAATGAAATGTACTTGAAAATCTCTTTCTCACAGCAAGTTCTTTCAAAACGAATTTAAGAAGATACACCTTTTTTTCATTTTTTATTCCTTCTTTTCCATCGTTTTTAATATGAATAATTGAACTGTTAACAAAGCGAAATCTCTTTCTTTTTTACTTCCAAATTTGACTGTCAAACCATTTCAAGAACATTTCATTAAATTGTGAATTATCTGAACAATTCACAATTAAATTGTGAATGATTTGAATATTCAAATTTTATTAGTTCTCCACTGCAAAAGAATCATATCCGACTGATATTTTATTATTTCTCTTTAACTTCGTAACGGGTTCCATTCGAACTTCTACTATTTTTCTTTTGGATAAAATACTCTTCTTAACTGTGATTTTTGTTGAAAACCGCTTTCCTTAGGGAGGACTTAATTTTATGTAAATGCAAGCTTCTATTTAAGTGGTAGTCGTGGAGTAGGCGGAAGGATAACTGAGTATAAGAAAAAAGCATAGTGTGAGTGACCGGTGGTTGCACTTAGTATTGTAAATCCAAGAAAGAAATATTAAGCAATTGTTGAAGCAAGAACGCTCAGGGGAAGTGCTCTTTTTTATATTACCGTTAGATTAATAAGTTTGATTGCTTCTCGGGTTTAGTTATTGGAGTGCATTTTTAGTATTCTTATAAAGTCTAATAAGTGAAAATTGTTTAAATTGAGAAATGTCTGTGAATCTTACTCGAACCGTTTAACACTTGCGATCGAAGGATCGCGACAACTTGTTATTTTAATCATTCGATTCTATATAACGTCTTCACGAACGAACAAGATTATTTTAATTATGTTCGGAGTAAGGCAGCTAAATTAGATTACTATAAAATTTCCAAACCTATTTATTTTTACTTTTACTTAGTAATTGTTTCACAATCTTCTTTGTTCTATTTACTGATATTAAAGTGTACTATTGACATACACTATGCAGGAAAATAAACACAAACCACATTTATGAAACAAATGGCATAAAATACTCGTAGTAGAGTGAAATTTTTGAAATAAAGCCACGTTCGATTTAAGGAACACGAAGAAATGAATATTTTATGTTGCTGCCAAGGTTGGCAATAACTACTGAAGAACGTCTGGGATTGAAACAAAGGCGTTTTGGATGTGTTTGGATGATCAATGCAGGTTCATCATCGTAGGAATTCGTTGCAGTAGATGACAATAATGTGTACAGCTCCAATTATGGAAGGCAAAGACATTTTGTTCAAAGCTTAAAAAGTATTATTGATGCAGATTCCGACGACGAAAATGAGATAAATAATGCAGCTCCTGTTCCCGCGTCATCCGAAACGAAAAACACGATGAAAAATGTACACAGTTATTTAGACGCACATTCCAAAGATGAAATTAATAACAAAATGGATGACATCAAAGAGTTTGTTGAGAATTTGACGCTAAAAAGTCATTGCAAAGAAAAGTATCAGATCATTTTCCAGAAACTTAATAAAACGTTTGTTTTTCAAAATCTGGACAATTTTGTATTTAATTTCATTGTGAACGTTTTTGTTTCAATGGTTTTTATTTAAAAAATGCATATATACATATTTATGTAAATAAAATGTACTCTAATTAACTTAACGTTGTGGAATTTATTATTATTTTTTTCTTTTTTGCAATATCCTTTAACACGAAATTCCTTTAACTCGAAAGAATATTTCTGTCTCCTCAGTTTTCTGATTAGCAATTTTCATTGTATTGACAAATAATTACTATGGTATGAACTGCACAAAATGGGGTTTATTATTAAGCTCAGGAATCGTGATTCAGTAAGAAGTGTGATCCACAAGTAGTCTTGGCTCAAAGATAAGAGTATAATATTTTTAAATGCTTGTCGAAAACTAACAAAATACGTATAATGATTATGCCTTAATCTTTTTTAACCAATAATAATATTCTGTGGTACACCAGTACAATCATCAAAAAATGTTAAGAGAAATATACAAAAATGCATTCATTTAAAATATTCAATATGTACTCCATTTGTTTTTTTTTTTTTTCAAATTGGAATTTTATCTTTAATTTGACTTCTGATTTTTTTTAAACTTGGTTAAGTGACAATGATGATAACTGAACTGGCTTCTCACTCTCCAAACTTCCATAACATGACAACGTGAGGACTTTGAGCCACGACATCATACATGTACCAGCCCATCTAGACGGAAAATCTTCAATGGCATTAGGACTCGAGTTCATTACTCACTGGCCGCGAGTTGTGACGATGACCACTCCGCTATCGTGGACACGTTTTATATTTTATTTTTAAATGTTACAGTAAAAATGAAAGAAATATGAAACATACTTTGTACATGAAGAATATTTTTTTCAGTAGAAATTGACAATGTAATGAAATTCCCTATTTTTAGCAAGCAATTGAGATAAAAAAGGATACAAAAATTGGAGCATTTATAAAATATTTAATGATATAAATGTGTATCACTCCAAATGATATACATATATTGAAGCTATATATAATGTGTATAATAAGTAATTGTAATACCCAGACTTGTTACTTTTTTTAGGTATCCGACTACGTTCGGAACCGTGATTTAAAAAAAGCGCATAAATGGATAATTTCCATGATATTTAGTGTCACTTAGATTAGAATGCATGTATAAAATTGTTTTAAGGGTATTTTGACAAAAAAAATATTTAAATACAATATTTTGGCAAAAAATTAACTTACAATAATCTTTTTTCAAAATGTTCTCCTTTAATAAAAATGCTTCTAAAATAATAATATTTTGCTTATATAAAGAAAAGACTTCTCCAGAGAGTCTGAACTATTTTTTTGAAAAATTCACATTATTTTCAGAGTTACAACCAACTGAAATAATTATCGGCGTTTTTTTCTTAAACCTTCTCTCCTCTATTGTCGTAAAACATGGATAAACCCAATTCTAAGTTATATATTTCACGAATCCTAGTTGCTCCTCTGTACAGAGGTCTGAGCTATATACAGACAAAATATTATTTTAATAGAAGCATTTTTCACAAAAGGAGAATATTTTGAAAAGGGGTCATTCTATGTTAATTTTTTGTCAAAATATTGTAAAATAATTTTTTTTATTGTAAAACTATTAAAACAATTTTATATACATTTTCTAATCTAAGTGACACTAAATATTTATTATCCATTTACATGCATTTGCAAAATCACGGTTCCGAACGTAATCGGATACCTCAAATACTGTAGAAAGTAAGCCAGTTTTTTGCAATTAAAATAAAAGGTAAATTAAAACGGATTTCTTATCGGAAAAGGAAAAAATATCAGTTTAAAAGTTTCTTAATTACATTTGCTTCATATTGTGTGGGAATATTGGTGCATAATTTCTTAAAATGTACCACCATTAGGAAATCTATCAAGAGAAATTTCAGATATACTCCCCTCACTATAAATTTATAATAGAAATTTCTCCATCATTCCTGAAAGTAAATCTCTTTTTTTTTTAACTTTTTGCTTAAGTTTTAAATGCATAATAACTTATTCTAAGTGTTTTTAAAATTCCCGTAGTATTATTCAAAAAATGTACCGTCATGTTAGTATACGTAATTCTATAATATACCAATACCTATTTTATAATTTCATCAAATAGAGGTGCATTTTCAGGGATAGATTTAATGTAAATAAAATAATATTTAAATTTTTTAAAATTTAAGATTTTTTTTATATTGTAGGGTCCAGAGAGTGCACATTTCCAGGACTATTACAATAAATAATTCTTCAAATCAAATAATTTTGGATCTCTCTTACATAAACTCTCTCCCATAACCCTTTAAGATCCAACCCGCACGATCATGCGGGTTAGACATTCTTAAACATTTTTGCTTCTGGAATAGTCGTCTGTAAAATATTCCAGAATCCAACGATTGAGCGTGTTTTCAGAAGGTGTAAAGTATCATTTTTGATCAACAGACGGTGGTTGTAGTCCATGTTTTACTTTCAGCTGGAAAATCTAACTTGGTTTCCAAATAGAATGAAAACACATCTTCTTTTATCTGTCGTAAAAATGTAATAATCAATATATTTCTAATTGCTTGAATACAAATTTTTGTATTGATGTTTAAATAATTGTAAAATAGAAAAATATAAATTATACTCTATTAAAATGGGGCTTCTAGGGCTCGGAATTTTGTTACCCGCACGATCGTGTAGGTTGGGCGCTACGTGAGTCACTGCAGCTGTAAAGGTAAGTACTTACTATGCGAATTTTCTTTTCTATTTCAATAATTTTGATGAAAGCCTACATAAAAATGAATATATAGTTACATAATTAATACCAAACTTTCTTGAGGGGTGCAATGGATGAGTTCCTTCTCTTTTCTTTCTCTCTTTTTGCAATTAATTTTCTTTTCTATATATTTGTTGAGGAGTATAGCATTTTTATCCTCTTTACTATCTGCTTCCATACCAACCCCCCAAAAAAAAAAATATATCTGGGTTTTCTGGTGGTAGTTAGTATGGGTGGTTTAAATATATATATATATTTAAATAATAAAATTTTCTGATACATTTTACTATTTTTCATGGTTAACTGTGTTAACTTTTAACCAAAAACTTTTTCAGGTGTCTAAAAGGAGAAGAATTCTCACAGAAGAAATTTTTCTATGGATGAATAAATCAGATTGAAAGATCAGAACTTAGTGATCGCTCTGGTGATGACAATGCTTCGAACTAAACATATGAATCGAGTATACTGGAAGGAGAATCAAGTTCAGATGACAGAGGTGAAGAAACTCATGGGAATATTTGAAATGGAAAGACAATTTTGCATCATTCTTTACCATAAGTCTCTTGAACACATTCATTACATTGATTTAGCTGTTGCAAATTCTTGGTTTCTGTGCAAATAACATGCAATATCAAATAAAATTCCTCTAAAAATAAAAATGGATCACTTAAAATTTAAGTTAGAGATAGTTAAATCGTTATCAGCTTCTCCACCTACTAACAAAAGTTTTTTAACTGATGATGAAGATAATAGTTTTGTAATTCCACTCGCAAAAAGATCGAAGCGTTTTAATCCACCTGCTATACATGTCATGGCTTTTATCCTGGCCATTCCAGGATAAAAGGCTTGACATGTACAGCCGTTTTTGATGTGTTGAGGACATTTCAAGGCCTCGCAAGGGCAGCTTTGAAAACTACGAAAGCAGTTCGAAAACATTTTGTGAAAAATGCAATGGTTATTTATACTTGTCAAAAACAAAACAAAAGACTTTTGCAGTAAATAAGCAATGAATTAATAAAAGAGTTAATTTTCATCAATAATTTCCTTATTTGTAACAATTTTAATTCAATTGAAAGTGTTTCCTCTATCAATTTAGAGCTAAAAAGTTATAACTCGTAAAGTTTCATGGGTGACCTCCTGTTTCACAGATAACGCCCAACCCGCCCGACCGTGTGGGTGCCGTTTACAATCCAGGGGAGTTTTTTATTATTTTTCCCAATGTCACATTGGGGTCCATATAGTATTAATAACTAGAAAAATTTAATATTTGAAAATAAAAATAATTCGGGTCTTAAAGTGTTATAATAAAGAGATTTTTCAATCTTAGAGAAGATTTTCACTAATTATTGTGATTTTATAATGACATAATTTTAATCCGAAATTTTTAATTAAATTAGTTACTCCTTGAAACCCAGTGGCTGAGTGGTAGCTTATCACGCATCTGCGCCATTGGTCATGGTTCAAATCCCGACCTAGGAAAGGTCGACTCAGTCTTTCCTCCCTTCAGTGGGTCGATAAATGAGTACCAAGATTGCTTGGGAACTGAACACTGGGGTTTTTGCGTCAGTCTGACCACTTGACTTAAACATCTGCACATGTAACCTAGTGCCTAAAGTCACGTAAACTGAGATAGACACAGTAAGCTTTGGCCATCATGGGCTGTTGCGCCACTGAGTTCAGTTAGTAACACTTTAGTATAATAATCAATAAACATTTTCAAACGAAGTACTGTGAGAAAACTATTAAAAATTAGTTACCTTAACCGCAGACAGACTTGCTTATAAAGATGCAGCTTTGGGAACTTTTCTTTCCGAAGTAAGTCGACGGCAAGCTGTTCGAAGGAAATCCCAAATGAATTCAGCTATTTCCAGGAATGTAACCAGTGTGAGACCCATGAAAAATCCTAAATTACCTCCAATGTTTGCCATCAGCGTCTCCCACTAGAATAACAAAAGTCATATAAAAGGGAAATCAAACATCTTGACAGGAAATGAAAGCAGGAACAAAGTAAAAAGATAAAGCGAGTAATTTTTTAAGGATATTGTACTATGTATATTGTTTCATTATTTGAATAAACATCAGAATTCTAAAATATAGTGCAAAATGGGGGTTGTTATAGGAGTTTTACTTATAAATATAGAAAACTCCTCAAAATGAATTTTTGAAAGTTTTGGAAAAAGATTCAGAAATCTTCAAATGTAATTTAATTAAATTGAATTTACAAACACACAAAGCTAAATTTTTTTTATATTTCTATTTCGATAAGTTTAAATAATTCATTGCACTATATTTAATTATAGTTTTGTACTATTTTTAGTCAGAAATTATATTGTAATTTCATTTGTATTGTATTGTAATAAGTATTTGTATATTCATTGCTTTGTATTACTTAAAATCTATTGCCCAAAATTGTGGACTATCTATTAAGATATATATTTAATATTTAAAAAATATTTAATTTTATGTAATTTTAAATCAAAAGTGCACGATAAATATTTTGGAAACTTGTGAAAAAAATTTAGTGATTTCAGCTGAATTTTTATCCAATTTTAATTCAAAGATAATTTAAACAGCTTTTCTTAAAGAATAATTTAATCACTCGCAAAATAAAAATATTTTTGTAGAATTATGAAAAGTTCACAGAAAACTAAAATAATAATAATAACAATTTTGAAATAAATCGAAGTGAAGGGAGAAATTGCAACTAATTCTAATTAACCTTTGTATCTTAACTTTTTAGACAGTTATGGGTGTATTATCACGTTTTAGTCTCGTAACTTATTTTCATTATTTGATAAATTAAGTAATAAAAGAGAAATCTTTTATATTAACATATTTATTTCTATTATCCCTTCTCCCCTCAAAAAAAATTTTTTTTTCCTTGTATCTGACAACTTTATGTTTTTTTTGCTATCAAGTCAGATATCTATTTTCAAAATCTAGGATTTTATACACAAAATATATTTATAACATTAACAACTACTTTTGATAGAATAAAAATATATAAGTATCAATATGTAAAGCGATCACTTTTAAATAAGAATTATCACTGAGAGATAGGAATTTCAAAAATAATGTACATCAAGCATTTAATATAAAATACTTTATCACTGAGTTTTCATTCACATACTTTTAACAACATGACTATTACAGAGAAAAATACCGATCGTAGAATAGTTTGAAGTCCTAAAATTTTGTGTTTTGTTTTAGTAGATTACGTGATGAACTTTATACAGAAATAAAGGTACTTAATAATACGTATTAGGATTCAAAAGTTCTCGGACTGAGTTTATAACTTAAGAAATATTACCAGTTAAGTTATTGAAACACATCTTCCTTTAAAATAAGACCCTTGAACAATAACACACTCTTGCCATCGCTTGTAAAATTCATCGAAACATTTCTGGGACCCATTTTTAGCCATGTCCTTAAATTCAGCCTGCTATTCACTTTTAATTTCATTTACAAATAGGGGAGTCGACGACCTTGCAAGTAACGTGTCAGTTAAAGAAATATTCTGTAGTTTCAGGGAGAGAAATCAAGGGAGTAAGAAGGACCTGGCAAAACAGTTGTTTTCATTTTCACCCTTTCGCTGTTTGAAGCATGTTCTTACGTACCGCCGCAAAAAACTTTTCAATGTTTTCAAGAGTGCGGGATGTCTTAGGACGTCCAGAGAGTTCGTCGTCTTTGACGTTTTCCCTGCCTGCTCTGAAACGTCGACGCCACTCAAAATCTTACATTCCGATAATGTATCACATGCTGCAGCATTTTGTAAGTCTCCATAGCATTGTTTTTCAAGCCAACACGAAATTTGATATTATTCTCTGCTCAACAAACACAACTTCTTTCAATCGCGCTACTAAAGGCATCCACCTACAAAATACGATGCCGTATCAAGCCACCGACCACGTGATTTGGGACCAACTTCTTTAGAAAGGGAAAAAATGACACAAAAATGTTATCATAGTCACTCTACTGGAAAAGTTTTTCACGTTACAGGCTCAGCCCGGGAACTTTTGAATCCTACCTTGTATTTATATGTTTGTTTTCAGCTATGCAAAAATAGGATTTTATAAAGGTAGAAAGTTAAAAAATGAATCATAGAAATGGGTGGCTTTTATGTAAAGTATTTTAGAATTTTCAATTTCAGTGTTTGAATTGATGACTTTTTCTAATTTTTATTGCGAGTTGTTGAGAATTTAGTAAGAGTAATAAATAATCAAAAGATAGCAAATAGTAACAGCTTAAAGAAAAACTTAGAATATACAACTGAAAGAAGTAATTTTATGCTATGCAAATTCAAAATAATGCTTTAAATTTACTTACACTGTAGGATGGAACTTCAATATGGCTCGTAACTTCAAAAGTATTGTAATAAACTTTTACACCAACCATTAATTTTCTGAAAAAGTTGAAAATGCATGTTGGATTACTCAATATTTTTTGTATCTATAAAATTATCTATTGACTAATCTCTCATTCTAAGAAAAAAACGCAAAATTTGTTTTCCTGTTTTTAATTTCACGTAAAAACACAAATTCTCAATCAGATTTAAAAATTTATTGTACTATTTTATCAAATTGATGTAAATTTATTAATATTTACAATTTCATATAAAATTATTGTGTAAAATGTCTTAAGGTTATGATACAGTTATGAATATTTTAGAATTCCCCTCTTTAATTTAATCTGTAATATCCAATCCAATCCAAAAAATTTAAGAAATGAACAGGAAAGTTGGTTTTTTCTTTTGTAGACTGTTAATTAAAATTATTTACCAGTTTACAAAAGAAAAAAAATCGAAAGTCCCAGTATTATAAAATATTTTTCATTAGAGACTAACTGCTTTTTTTTTTACATATTTAAGTAAAAACTATTTTATACCCCGATTTCTCTTAATTCTTATGTAAATTATTCCTTGTATAATTAAACTATTTTTAATTTTTACATTTGAAAAATAATAGCTGTAATTGTTGGATGACAAAAAAATCTATTGTTTTCCATAAAGTGTTTTGGTAAAAAAATATTAAAATTTCCATATATAGTTATAAAATATTATTCATTTCTACTTGTTTGTTTGACGCAATCTACTTGTTATCATTTTATTACAGATATGCGAAGATCGGGAGGGGGTAATCCTTCATAAATTTCTTTAAAATTCTTTTTCTTTTAGTTTTTTTTATTTCAGGATAGCAATATATATATATATATATATATATATATATATATATATATATATATATATATATATATATATATATTAAATTCAAGTATGTATCCAAGTACATTCATTCCCTTTTATTTTTTACTCAAAAATAGCATGTTTGTCATTTGTTTGCTTACTGATCAGTATAATTCAAGTATTTCAATTCTCCATCTTCATCTATGTTCAAAGTTCGAATAGCCTTAACCGCTCTGTAGTAATTCACATTGAGCTCACTAGAGGTGACATCGTAATCATAAATGATCTGACTGCAAACAAGAAGAAATTCTTTGAGGTAAAATTATAACAGGCAACATATAAATCTCACTATCAGCTCGCAATTATAAGGCAAACATTGAAAGCAATTTTGAATTAAATTTAATTTAAAATGAGATTGAAGATAAAAGTTTTTAAGGAAACTACTATAAGTTTATCAATTATTGCATCAAATACTTAATTATTAATATGTTATACTAACTAAAATTTATTTGATATATATCCAACATTTCCTTGATTTCTATTTACAATAAATATCTATCGTAATTCGTAATGAATAATTTACACAAGTCGTACATCCTTTAAGGTATCCGACTACGAAGCGCATAAATGGATAATTTTCATGATATTTAGTGTCACTTAGATTAGAATAAATGCATATAATTGTTTTAAGGACATTTTGACAAAAAACATTTATTTAAATACAATATTTAGGCAAAAAATTAACTTAGAATAATTTTTTTTCCAAATGTTCTACTTTTGTGAAACATGCTTCTATTAGAATAATATTTTGCCTGTATATAACTCGGACCTCTGTTCAGAGGCTCAACTAGAATTTTTGAAAAATTCACATTATTTTCAGAGTTACCACCTATGGAAATAATTATTGGCGTTTTTTTTCTTAAAATTTCTCCCATCTGTTGTCGTAAAATATGAATAAACCGACTTCTAAGTTATATATTTCAAAAATTCTAGTTGAGCCTCTGAACAGAGGTCTGAGCTATATACAGGCAAAATATTATTATAATAGAACCATTTTTCACAAAAGTAGAACATTTGGAAAAAAGATTATTCTAAGTTACTTTTTTGCCTAAATATTGTATTTAAATAAATGTTTTTTGTCAAAATGTTCTTAACACAATTGTATGCATGTATTATAATCTGAGTGACACTAAATATCATGAAAATTAACCATTTATGCGCTTTTGAAAATCACGGTTCCGAACGTAGTCGGATACCTTAAAAACTCCACTTTACTTATCAAAATTTCAATATTGAGAATAATCTAATCTCTTTTGAAAGTAAAATTATATTTATTAAGTAAACATAAACAATTGGCTGAGGAAATTAGCTACAAAGAGTTTTAAGTGAAAAAAAATGCTTTGCACAATCTAATAAAAGATTTCATAATTTTTCTATGCATTTTGTCCCGTCTGCTTTATATTTCTCAACATATGTTTGACCTCCAGAATAAATCACCTTGAAATTATGTCACGCAAAATACCTATTGAGGAATATTGAGATATCGGGAAACACGCATATAAAGAATATTTTTGGTTTTTCTTCATAAAACAAAAACGTTACCTGCAAGGGGAATCGCAACCGCAGATTGGCGTATTATCGTATTCCTCTAAAGCAGAAGTAATACAGTCCTCTATAAAGAAAACAGAAGAATATATTCTAAGTTTAAACAAAATACCTATATGAATGGATTTCATTCAAATAGCGTGGCATGAAAATTGTATTCCTGTCGTTGCTTGCATAAATTTCCTTAAATAAACTATTCATCTCTTACTAATTTATTACACATTTTTTTACATTAATCTCTCAAACGGAATTATTGCAAAATTGTATTCGATTCGATTAATTTAAACTATTTAGAGCAGCTATTATCGTTCGATTTGACTCAAAATCTAATAAACAAGCCGATTGAAAACAATATAAAAATTTTTTAACGTCAATTCCTACTTCGTTAGAAAAACTTGAGTCATCTGTTGCAGATAAATCTAACTTCGCGTGAAATAACGCAGGATAAAATTAAAAATAAAATTTAATTAATAAATTCATATTTGAAAAAACTGTATTATAACATCAAGTGCCACATCCACTACAAGTTTAAAAAAATGTATTTGAACTTCAGTGGATGAATAAAAAGTATTTTTAATCACGATTGAAAATTTGAACAAGATATACACACACACTCTATAACAAAAAAAACGACACACTAGGAAGGAGTTGCCCGATGTTAATGAAGTTTGGTATGCAAATACATTTGTACCGAACATGCAAATAATTAAAATTCGGTGTCCAATGAATGAATAGCGGGAGCTGCAGTGCATCGGAACTGCGAACTCAGCAGGTGTCTATAAGAAGCGATTCTCAATCTGATGGTCGAAATTTTTGTTGCATTGCGATTTAGGACACCTTTCAACGACTGAAAAAATGTCTCACCGTAGGATTCGAGCTCTTACGAGCAACTGCCAGAGTTTCAAAGAAGTCGTAATATTGGAATGAAAGAGGCAGGTTCAGCGAACCGGAGAATCGCTCGTCATATGGATCGAAGCGATGAGGCCATTAGAAGATGCTGGCAAGAAAGGGTGGATAATAGCAGATTTCAGCGTCATGATGGTAGTGGTCGACCTAGGGTCACAGCAGATAGGGTCAGATTAGCTGTAACAGCGCCTGATTCATCGTAAGCAACCATCAGACGTTTGACCCGAACACGAGTGTTCATCATGACGCTTCACAGACGGCTGATAAAGCAAAATTTACGCTCGTAACGACCACTACATTAAGTGCCAATCGCGCCTACACACTGTCGAACCAGATTACAGCGGTGCTTAGCTCGATCAGGTTGGAATCATGCTGACTGGGGGCATATAGTGTTTAGTGACAAATCCCACTTCCAACTGTGTCCATACAATCATCGAAAACGTGTCTGGAGACGCCTTGTGCAGCAGGCCGATCCTGCTTTCACAACTGCACAGAACACAAGCATTCAATCAGAAGTTATGGTCTGGGGTGCCATTTCTTTTGAGAGCCGCTCCTTTTGGACGTCATTAGAGGTATACTTACAGCACAGCGGTACATCGACGACATTCTGAGAACTGTTTTGTTACCGTTCCTCTTGCAGTACCCTGGTCTTATTTTCAGCAAGATAATGCCAAAACACATATGACACGTGTTACTATGAACTGTCTTAAAGCTTGTCAAACACTTTTTTGGCCAGCCAGTTTGCCAGATCGCTCTCCAATAGAGCATGTTTGGAAGAAGGATGATAAAAAGGCGACTACATCTGCCATGGAATGTTGATGACCTGACCTGAAAATTGGTGTACATATGGCAAGAAATACCTCAGAAGACCATAAGGGTAATCTATCACTCTATGTCACGTCGTGTGGCAGCTTGCATCCAGACCAAAAAAGGATGAACACCTTATTAAGCTCATTACTTTGAAACTATGTAACTCTGAAATAAATTATTCAATTTTTCTTAAATTCTAATCATTTTCTATTCTCTACTAAATCTTAGAACCCACCAATTTTTGTCTCTGTCGGACAACTCGTTCTTGGTGCATCATTTTTTTATTATAGAGTACATATATATAGCGAGAGAGTGAACTAATAGTAGGAATTTTGAAAAAGAAAAGCTTTTCTGTTGTAAATGGTGATTTTAAAACAATCTTAATTTGATATGATATAAATTCATTTTCGGATTGTAATACATTTGAAGGGAAGCACAACTTCCTTTAAAAAATGAAAAATACTGTAATTATTCCCTTTTTAAATTCCTTTTCTTCAAATGTTTATTACAGTGGGATAATCAATTGCGCTCACATATATAACCAGTTATTATCCGCTCGTTTCATTCGGAATTTAACACCCAGTTTTCAATCCTAATTTTCATCACGCTCCACTATGTATACTATCCACTATACTATCCACAATAATATATTGAATTCAATAATATACCTTGACAATAAAGCTGCAATACGATTTTGATTATAAACCATATAAATCATCAGATAAGTATTAAATTCTGTATATGACAACCATGAAAGTCACTAGAAATTATTTGACTTGTTCTTAACCTAGTATTGATAAATTAATTATCAAAGACATTGAGAAGTAGAGATACATTTATAAGTATAATACGCGATTGTAAAAGTGTTTCTTATTTTTTATGAAGTGAGAATGTATTTTGTTTTGCTTCCTTTCAGTAAATTAATATTTTTTAAAAAAATCTTTTATTTTGATATGCTCGCGCCCCCCACAGTTTGAGAAGCGCTGCAGTATATTGATTTCACGTTATCGACGTCAAAGTTCTAGCATTAAGCTTTCAATTATATTGAAAAGTATTCTTATTTCTTGTCTCTTGATTCACACTCATGTTCATATATTAAGGATAACGCCAGATCCGACAAATTAAGGTTAAGCAATAAAACAAATGTAACTTATTCATAAAGCTAATTTATTAAATGAAAGATGAAGAACAAAAGAAATGGTGTATGTGCATGATACCATTCATAAAAACTACGATGTTTGTGTGTGTGTGTGTGCTCCCTGAGGAATTTCTGTAAGATCCGGTGTATAATGCGCAATTTGAACACAAAAAAAATAAGATCGAAATTTAGGGGTGCGTGTTATGTATATATATATATATATATATATATATATATATATATATATATATATATATATATATATATATATTGCATCGAATTTAAATCTATACTGTGAATACTAGTAGGCTATAATTTTTATAACTATATTTTATTAGTTGTGGTTTAGTGATTTTATTATAATATTTAAATTCCTCCAAATGTTATTCTTTCCTTCCCTCTTGATAAGTAGTATGACAAACTACAGGTGAAGGTTGGCTAGCCCTAAAACTTGTTTAAACCTGCAATCCTGGTTCCTAAGGCCAGGAGTTTGTTATTGTACTACTACGCCTATTTCTTTCTATTTAGTATAGTTATCTTAGGTTCTATAACTATCTGTGTAAAAATTTATATATTTTGGATTATATACACTGCTGGACAATTGCTAAGGACGGATCCCCAAATGGCTATGTAGCATAACATTAAGCGAAACATGAGGCCTAGTAGGATAAAATATAATTGCCACACTGTTCAGACATTAGACTAAAGAATATTTATTGTACTGGAAAGTACAAAAGCTGTGAAACATCTGAAAGAAAAAAAATGTTCATTTGATCTGCGTACGGAGAAATGGAACAATGCATCTAAAAGTCAGCAGGCACTTAAAGAAAGGTATCAGTACGGGATATGTCCACCGTGGAGTGTGATGCAACATTCCACACGTCGTACCATACTTTGCACAACATTATCCAGCAGCTGTTGAGGCAATTTATCCCATTCCTCTGTGAGTGCACGGATAAGGGTGTTCTTGTTTGTTGGAGGATAGTTTCGATCAGCAAATTGCCTCCCCCCAAAGCACCCACACATTTTTAATGGGGTTTAGATCTGGAGAACGCGCTGGCCATACGAGACGTTGAATACCCTCGCTGTCTAGACAATCCTGAACAGCGAGTATTCGATGACATGTTGCGTTGTCGTCCATAAAAACAAATTTATCACCGACAGCACCACGGAAAAGACGAACATGAGGAAGTAGAACTTCATCAATGTATCGTTGGCCCGTCATAGTTTCATTCGCAACCACATGTAGGCGCGTGCGGCCATTGATCATGATGCCGGCCCACACCATGATACTGCATGTCGGATATCGGTCCTTTTCCTGGATATTTTCTGGACGATAAGCAGTACCACTCTCACGCCAGATCAGTTGGCGTCTACGATCCGATGACAGACTGAACCTACTCTCATCTGAGAATAGTACGCATGCCCAGTCCTGTTCAGTCCAATTGTGATGCTCACGACACCATTGCAAACGGGCAGTACGGTGCTGTCTGGTCAATGGGACACACACAACAGGTCTGCGTGCGTATAGTCCTCCTCCCCTCAAACGTCTGACAATAGTTTTTCGGGAGATCTGCTTTCCTGATGCAGCAACAAACTGATTTGCCACCTGCTGAGCTGTGGTGCGCCTGTTCCTTTTTGCTGACAGGACGATATATCTGTCTTCTGCAGGCGTCGTACTTCTAACACGACCTCCCCGTGCCGTCTACTACACATTCCAGTAGTTTTAAATGACTTCCACAGCCGTGAAACAACGCTGTGAGCGATGTCGAACTCCCCTGGCAACATCTGTTATTTTTCGCCCTTCTTCGATCTTTCCAATAATTCGGCCACGCATAAAATCATCTATGTGATGTCGGGAAGACATGCCAAAAATTTTAAGTTCGTCTATTAAATCTTTCCTGTAAAACTTTGACTTGAAACAACAACTGTCCACAAGCGTCAAAACCTTTAAAGCTCTTATGAACGCTATCACGTGATGAACAGACGTGGAAAAAAATTTGCATACTCATACTTCTCTTCTTACTAATATTCCGCACTTATTCTAATTTTCCACATTTTGCTTCCTTTCATTTTGTGGTTGCTATGGATGATAGTGTTATCCGTCCTTAGCAATTGTCCAGCAGTGTATATATATATATATATATATGTATACGCCGGGAATAAAAGTGAGAGTTTTAAAAAAATTTTAAAAAATGAGCATAGGGAAAATTAGACTTCTACACTAATCAAAATATTGCTTATTCAAAAAGAAATCGCATTCCTCTCTTGTGAACTTGGCTGTAGTTCTAGAAGCATATCATTTTTTTATAAAGCTTGGAATAATAATACCTCGAATAAATACCTTTAAAATATACGAGCATTACCTACATGCATTTCAGGGGGTATCTTCATAAAAAAAGAAGTGCGCGTTATAAGGCGAATATACCTAAAAATTAAAAATTGCAGCTTGAAAGTATAGGTGTGCGTTATACGCCGGATTTTATGGTATAGTAAATACCCTTTACAAAAACTTAATATTACATAGTTGGTTTGATTATTAATGCATTTTATATCTCCCATGTGATGAAATTCATTTCGTACAATGCCTTGACATGCTGAGTACCAAACTACAGAGCTGATATTAGGATATATTACTTCACTCAGCAAGCAATAATCTCTGAAAATCTAGTACACATGTAGGATGTGGTTGACGGCAGCAAATCGTCGACCAAGCATGCCCACATTCTCTATTGGATTACTTTTCAATCTAATATAATTATGTTAATTCCCGTTCTTGTAAAATATTATGTTGTCGAACGTTTAGTGAATATAATAAGTAATTTATTTATTTTAATTACGATGTATGTCGCACACCAGAATTTGTGTTTTAAATGCGGATTTTTTTTTATATAGCTTCCATTATGAGAAGGTGAGTAACTTAAGACCTTAATTGACATGAAAGGTCACATACATAGGATGATATATTCAATTCATAACAAATTTATATTTAACTTAAGACAGTGCTTCTCAAACTTCCAGTATTTGCGACCAAAAATTCAATCATAATTTGCATCGTGCCCCTCTCTATACACAATAGCGGAGTATTAAATTTGTTGTTCTTTTTGTGAAATCACTTCCACTGCGGTATCTTGGGACATCACATTTATTTATATAAATACGAAAATAATGATCGCGGATACTGCACACAGCAAGTCTGACCCAAAAGCACACAGCGACCGGTCAGCTCGTCAACCCCGTAGAAGGAATGCGTGGGAGTGAAGCGGGGAAAAAGAGCGCATGGGTGGATCACTCAGTTATCCTTCCGCCAGAAAAAATAGTTCACTCGCTTCACCCCAACAAAATTCAATAATACTATGACATTAAACATACGATACGACTCAAGCCTCTTAAGCTCCCAACGTATATAAACATCTCGCTCAGCCACTGCGTTTATTGCCCTCAAACGTATATATACGTCTTTCCGAAGTTATATCTTTTCTTTGAACTCGTATCCATAAAATTATTCCGAAGGCTTTAGAAAGCAATGAAATGATATTGACAGTGTTTGCGAAGGATTCACTTATATCAGAGGATTTGGTTATTTATTCCTTATCTACCCCCCTCCCCCTCAATACACCCCATACGCTTACCTGCGTTCTAAACAGGGGCATCGGAGAGCGAATTGCATAATTTTTAATCGGCATTTAAGAGATTAATTATAAACCATACAAATTATCAAGATAAGTGTTAATGTTGGCACATAATTTTATATATGACAAATCCTGGTAATTATTAAACTTGTCCTTAACTTTGTATTGTTAAGTTAATTATAAAATAGATTGTGCACTACACTGAGATACATTTATAAGTGTATCATATTGTAAATGAGTATTTTATTTTTTATTCTGTCAGAATGTATATATATATTTGTTTGCTTACTTTCATTAAATTAATAATTTTTAGAAGAATTTTTTTCAACTTTTCAAGAGGCTCGCGCCGCCTTCGTAGGGTTATGACGCCTCCCAATGGGGCGCGCCCCACAGTTTGAGAAACACTGACTAAACAGCTTGTTAAAATAAGTTCTATGTATAGCGCATTAGGAAATTTATATAAGGAGAATAATAAAATTAGTTTAATGAATATGTTTTCTTAAATTCAAATCTTTGATGTTTTTCAGAGTAGTCCCCGAACCTCGCAAAGTAATTATTTCCGAGCTTTGTAACGCTATTAAGTTTTAAGAAATAGACTTCCAGTTTTAATTTTAATTCGGGGAAAATAATTAACCAGCAAAGAAAGTTGATGAAAAAGTTTGGAGTATTTTGAAAAATATAGCTCACAACACACACACACAAGATCATTTTTGTGCCCCGTTTCAACCTAAGAAAGATAATTACTAAATTTACGTGCATTCAGTGTTAAGTTGTAATACACGCATCAACTTGCCTTGATATCCTCGATGTAACTTTTTACTCGTGATATTGTGAAAAGATTAGTTTCGTTTTAAAAACACTGGAAAGTATACTTACTTTGCGCATCATCATTTATATCACATATGGGATAAGGTGGCCTCAACTGATTGAGAACTGTGCCTCGTAAGAAATATCTCATCGTACAGTTGCATCTGCTTGTCATTAATCGGAATCCACAATATTTCTCACAACCCTACAAATGTGAATCAACATTAATATCTTATTTATCACATACACTTGCTCACAAAAGTAAGTATGCAACTCATAGCTTAAGTGAAAAAGCTCTAGTTCTCAAATAAATATAAGAAAAATATTATTTTGGAGAGTGTTTTTTATAGCTTTTGATTCAAGTCATAAAGTAATGAAAAATATACCAAATCATCATATTTTTAAAAACTTTAAGAGTAATTTTGTTAACTACCAGTAGAAATTTATATCACAAAAGTATGTATGTACTCTGAATTTTTGACTTTTAAATAGGCTGAATGAAACTTCTCGAGTGATTTTTCGTATTTCAGTGATAAGTTTAGAAGTTCTACTACAAAGCTTGTAAGTTTGAGCTTTAAGTACATCAACAATTCATCAATGCCTCCACTTGGAAAAGAATTATCAAAAGATCTAAAGGATACAATAATAAAGCTCGATAAGGAAAGCAAGTTACAAAGACAAATCGCTAAAATCATAGGCAAATATCCTGCAACAGTGCAAAAAATCATTGAAAAGTTCCAGGCTGAGGGAAATACTCTAAACAAGCCAAGAACAGGACGACCGCCCATTTTCAGGGATCGAGAAAGGCGAATTATTGTTGGAAATGTAAAAAAAATTCCGAAGATTAGCACACCAAAATTGACAACTGATGTGAAAAACAATTTTGCGAAGTCATGCAATCCTGAAACAATTCTCTTTTTTTCTGTATAATTATTTGCTGAAAATATTTAAGTGCATTTGGATTCACATTAATCTTTTAGCTGGCTGAAAACAGTTATTTTTGAATTAATTTGTTTTTCATTAACAAAGTTGATTGAGAAAGATAGAAAATGTTAGAATTCGAATCAAAGTATTAAGCCTTCAATTTATTGGCAAACAAAAGAAGTGACAAAAACGTATTTCATATTCCACGACATGCATGAGGGTCAATAAAAAAAGTGTTCAAATAACTTTGCTAAATAACTAAGTTCAATTCAGTTTATTAGTGCAAACATGGAATTTCAGAATAAAGAATTTATGGTATAATTAGTATGTGGAATTTTTTTTTCACTAAGCTTAAAATTCCAAATACTTAAAATTTCGCTAGCTGTACTTAATGGATAAGCATGGTTAAATCTTAATCAGTTTTGAGCCCAGTAAACTAAACTGATTCCTAAACTGAACTGAAGTTAGCAAATTAACCTGCGACTGCAGCTTTGACCCTTCCTTTGACTGTTGGTTCAGTCAACGGTGAATACGGTTAATTATTTTGTATCACTTAAAACTTGGCTCTTCTCTCGAAAGTTTACCGATCGCTACCATAAAAGTACATGTAAATAATCTCTCCCGATCCCAACGTTTATCTCGCCTTGTGACTGCATCTAAGAACAGCATTTTACAAATTAAACATTTAATTCTTTTCCATTCTTAGCTTACTTTACAAATCATTTTGGGAAATGAATATACATTCATTAGGATAAATAATCATTGGATAGAATAAAACCATTATGCTAAATGAAGCTGAACTTCACAAAAATAATATACATTTCTAATTTCAATCAATAATAGTGTTGTCATAGTTCTTAGGGGGGGAAAAGGTTTTTTAATGCGTAAGCTAAACTGTACTGACCAGCACAGAGTAGGTGTCACCGTTGTGCATTCTTCCTGGATCATCATCGCAGTTACCCCAAGGTTTTTTCAGTCTCTTGATCTCCGCATAAGATAGTTCAATATTGGTCATGATCTTTGGTCTCACGTTCAACCCATATTCGTCTACGAATGGCAACGTGTGGGGATCATGGATACTTATTCGAGCTCCGATTTCACGCCTCAGGAGATCCACAACGCTGCGGCCAGATATTCGAAGCAGAAGTTGCAAGCCTAAAATTATTTGGAACGAGCATAAATATCTATCCATACAATAAATAGATATGTTTTCTGTTTCATTTTATGTAGAATCATTAAAAAAAATTCAATGGGAAATTTAAAATTACTCTGAAGACATATTACAAATTTTTTGAAACATTAATCTCCATATATGTTAACATATATTTATACTTCTAGGAAAAATGATATTGTAGATATTGATATTCTTGTCATATATATAATTAAAATTAGAGATCTAAAATTAAACTCCCTATATACCACTTAACTCTTATTTGCCGTTGGATCTCTCTCTCTTCAAGTCTTAAATTAAACACCCAATTATTTCTCCGAACAGATAGTCCAAACAGAGCACTTCTAATTCCAGACCATTATTTTTTATAGACCCATATGTCATCCTTAACTTTCAAGCATAACACATAAACTAAAAAGGGTACTTAACTGTTCTGGACGTAAGTGGTAAGGCCGCTTAAACTTAACTTGGCGTCTGCGTTTTCTCAGGATAACATGTCTAGATTGCTAGCTGAATAAAACCGTTTTTAAAAAAGCTTGGTGTTGACTTGAAACATGTCATACATATATATATATATATATATATATATATATATATATATATATATATATATATCATGTTCAGTAATAACTTAGATTAAATCTCAAATTAGGCAGCATGTTTGAATTTACAATTAATATTGATAATCATTTTTAAAAAGGTCACATTTATTATAAAGTAGAAGTTAAATTTTAATAGTATTAAAGTAGCTACATAAAGTAGCTTTTTGGACAAGCAATATCTACAGCTCAATTTATGAAATTGTTATACTTAATTACTTACAAAGACATAATGATCTAATTACTGATCATATAGAAAAATTTAATAGTTACTTAAAAAATTATAAATACTGCTTGGACATGATAATGCTGTTCTTTCTACATGCATTTGTTTATAAGAATAAGGAAAATAATAGATTATAATTTTTTTTTACATTCTTTATTTTAAGCATTTCCATTCTTCTCTTAAATTCACAATTAGTTTCAAATACTTGGTACAGATGACAGTATCGCTATTGTTTATATCCTGTTACGAATGTCCCCTTTCAATCTACCCAATACTTTACTGTACTCCATTACAGAACCTTAATTTATATGGTTCCATTTTTTAATTTTACGTTTTAGAAAATTGAGGTATGATCATTGAGTTTATGTTTGCTCTTTTTTTAATTGATTTCGTCTTTTAATACTATTACAAATTCATTTAATTTTTCTATTAGTATAATGTATGAATACATGTTCAGGGATTTTTTATTTCGGTTTCTGTTTTTTGTTATTTTTCTTCTACTGAAGAGACATGATTTGGATCCTATAAAGCAAGCTTAATTGTACTTCACTACTCTAAGTCAAAATCAAAGCTTTAAAAATAAATTATAGTTTAAAAAAACTAAAAAAAACACACACGCTTTTATGGTTAATCGAACTAAAAAAAGTAAAGAAATAATTCTTAATATAAGAATAAAATGGATTAACGAAAAAATTAATGTCATTGGGGTAAAAGCGTGGGCTGTTCTATATAAATTGTTATAATTTCTTATTAGTTCTATTCCGAAATGTTCAGTTAGTGTAAAAATGTAGTACAAAGTACACCTCATGCTTTTATCTTAATGACATTATAATTTTCTAATTATTCATTTTATTCTTATATTAAGAATTATTTTTTTACCTTTTAGTTCGATTAACCATAAAAGCATGTTTTTTAGCTTTTTTAAACTATAATTTATTTTTCATTTTTTGTTTCGATCTACAATAAAAGCGTGTTTTTTTAATGTTTCAAACTATCATTTATTCATTGATGAATTACTATTAAATGCGTCTTTTTTTAGAATCTGGAATAGCCATTGGCATCCTATCAGTGCGTCAATATACGGCCTGGTTTATTTTTTTTCACCATGCACCAGTCTTTTTTTTATTTCCATTTCAGAAAAACAAGACAATTGTTTATAATATGAGAAGAAATTGCTGAAGCACGTTTTCGCTGTTAGGGTTGTAACTTAATATTTTAGTCGCTTAATCCGGAAATGGAATCTGGAATTAGCCACCAAATCTAGAGATAGTATTTGAATTAGTCGCCAAATCTGTAAATATTATTCCTGGTGATCCTGATCAGGACAATGGAACAAAATTATGAAATTATTATATTGTCAACGATCCTTGACAAGTGTGCAAAATCTCGAATTAATCGAGTAAATGGTAAGTGGGTAAAAATCGAGTTCAAAGACTTCGTTACATACAATTGAAGCTTATACAAAAGCGTGTTAAAATTTTAGAGCTACTTATTTTGGTACAACTTTTTCTTGTTATAACAGATCTCATAATTTTTTTCCAATTATCAGAGTTTAATCTAGTTTAGATTTGTAATTTGTAAGATATTTAATACAATACTAACATGCTTTTGATTTATGATAATTGTATATATACATATATACTATAAAAGATAAAAAGTATTTGATATTTAATTATAAAAATATAAATTAGTGTATGTGCAAAACAGCTGCGAAATTTTTCAAAATATTCCAAATAAATATTTTCAAATTTTTAAAATAAGATAATACTGCTTACCACTGTTACTGCCGTAACTGTGTATCATGATAGGTTCATCAGCGCCAATAAAATGCTTTCCAACATAATTAAACATGTAGCATTTTCCATAAGTTGGATCATAAAGAACAGTAAAATTCCTAAAATGAAATGAAATTATTCAGTGGAAGGTAACTTATTTTCGTCTCGAAGATATCGCTTATTTCTTTGCTTCGAGGTCAAATCTGATGAACGGAAATATTCCATTACACATCTTTTTTCTGAAATACTTGAATGTTTTATTAAATAAAATTTAACATATAATGAAATATCTGAATATTTTATTCCACAACACTGGCATAACTACGGTAAAGGTTCGCAATGGAAAAATTTGTGTCCTATAAAAAATCAGCGTTTTATTAACTTTGTAGGATTTGGTTCATTGATCTGCATCAGTATGTACTGTGAAATTTCAGTAATTGTGCAAATATGCAAATATGACACATAAGTTTAAGAAATAAAGCATGGAAATAATTTAACTCTTTTTCGGTTTCTACCAGAGCTTCTCAAACTTTCAATATTTGCGATCTAATTTTCAACCATAATTTTCATTACGTTCCCCCCTTCCCTACAATAATAATGTATTCAATACAACAATGTTGTACATTGACGAGCACTAAAGATACTATACAACCTTAGTTATAAACGATGCAAATTATCAAGATAAGTATTAAATTCTGTATGTGTTACTTTTAAGTAAATTTCTTTTAAGTATTAAGATAAGATTTCTTTTCTAACTTTTAAATTGGAACTGATTGCATTAAGCATACAACGTGTATTTTTATTATGTCAAATGCATTTTTGCATTTCTTCCCATCAGTAAATTAATAATTTTTTTAAATATTTTTTTTTCAGTTTTTAACATGCTTGTTGCCCTCAGGTTGGGTTATCAGGTCCCCCTCCCCCAAGAGACTCACCCCACTAGGATTACTGCAGTACACGATAAAGGTGCTCGAATTGCATATTAGCTTTCGCAAGGCGTCTGGAAATCGTTCGTGGAACAACTGACATACCTACATCTCAATTTTATAGTGGGACGAGTCACTGTTTCATCCTTGACTGTGATCCTTCAATTCTTTCTCCTCCTCGTCTTTATAATCACTTCAGATCTGGTTCTCCGCACATGAATATTTTCTCGTGTTAACAGTTCCTGACACGTTCTGACAGCACACTTCGAACGATCGAACTGGTGTGCAACATGGCGCGTCGACCAACCTGCGATTTTAAGGCCAATGATTAGGCCCCTTTCAGATCGTCTTCTCAAGCATACATCTGATATTCTTAGGTTATTTAAGTCCTCCTAGAGTCAGAATGTAGTATGAATTTTCTACTATGAGCCAATTTTTTATAAGGTCCACTTCCTGATTGCAGCACCACTGTAGAATATATGGTCATGCACATTGACACCAAACTTGGATCCTTTTCGTATCCGATATCATTCACTTTACTAAGTTTCGCAATTGTAGCTAGCTTCTTTCTTAGTGCACTATTTTCAATGTACATGAGTATAAATAAGAATTATGTCACATTTATACTTTACAGAATTCTTATACATTCAGAAAAAAAAGAAAGAAAGAAAAGAAATACCGTAAGAATGAAATTTTGGGATTTGAGAACCTAGTAAAAATTATATACATTGAGATCTTGTAAAGAATGTATTTTTCTGTAAGCTTTGTGAGAAAGTTTAGAAAAAAAATGAACAAACACACAGATACTGAATTTTAAAAGAAGACTTCATTCACTTTTTAGTTTAATTTGGGAGTGTATTTTTTATAAATAACTTTTTTATCAATACTTACCTCAAGAAAAAAAAACAGATAAAATTCGAGGTTATAAATAAATAGAAATGCTTTATCTACAAAACAAAAAATGAGTTTGTTTTGAAAAGGTAGAATTCGTTCTATAATATATTGCATTTGATTAAGAAAATGACGTTAGATTTGAAATTTGATATACTGATATGAAGATTGAAATTTATGTATTAGACCAGGGGTGGGCAACTTGTTTTGGCTCGCGGGATACATTGTGGGACCGGAGGGTAGTACCTTTTTAAAAAGATTGCAATCATTGTAAAAAATAATAAATATAAGTTAAATAGAATAGTGAAAGTTAAATAGAACAGTGGGAGTTTTATTCAATTTATTTGTTGTGCTAATTTCATATTGTCTATAACTGCAAGTACACTTAATTTTATAATCAGTTTAATGAGACGTTAGTACCCTATGATACTTTCCTACAATCTTTTATATAAATCAGGATTGAGGCTGCTAATTGCAATCATCATCACAGCCTGCAAATTTATATCAGCCAACTTGAATGTATATTTACTCTAGTGTATTTTCATACATAAAAGGCTTTACTCACGACTTTGCTTTTGCGACTAAAATGTAATGAACAATTTCCTCGCAAATTTCTTGATTGATGGAAATTTTACAGTTGACAAAGATTTGTAGAAGTCAATACCATAGACCAGGGGGGACGAACCTCTATGGACCAACGTGCCATTTCTTTCTAAAGAAGTGTTTAATGAGATATAGACGCGCCGTCAAATAATTTTGACTTGTGAGTATTGGAAAGATAATAAAACTAAATACAAACAACTCAAAACTCTTTATTTACTACGAAAGAAATATTTTTTGTACTACATAATTGTAAACGTTTTAGTTATACGTGTAATTCAAATTAAAATAATCACTTTATTTGACAAGAAGATTTGTTTCAGAATGCCGTTTTATAGACGATGTTCTGCATACCACTGTTGCAGAACATAAAACACAAACCGCTTTTTGTCGCCTTTACTAATAATACCATATTTCTAGATTCACCCAAGTTTGAAATTCTCTGTTACACTTACCATCTTGCAAATTTTGTTCTTTTGCTGAAAAAGGCATATTAAATAATTGAAAAATCGTAAATATAACACAAATAAACTTTAAAATGCGAGTTGAGTCAACGAAATTGACTACGCTAAGCGTAGACAAATTTTTCATCCTAAGCAACTGTAGTTCCGAACGCAACTAAGGCAAGACAATAACACGAGGGTGCTCATATTCGCTCCAGGACCGACCACTCGCTTTTGTTCGTATTACTTCATAGTGAACTTTGTTATTTTGAAATAAAATGCAAATCATTTTGATCAATGGCGTGCCCTAAATATTGTGTCACATGCCATTGATGGCACGCGTGCCACTGATTCGCCATCCCTGCCATAGACTTATACGTTTTCTTTACTCTGTGATCTGATTTAAGTCAATACGTTGTGACGAATCTGTACGGCACTTTATCACTAATACTCTTGGGCGTCTTTGGGGATTGTAAATTCGCGTATATTTCCAACCAGCTCTAAAAGGAGGAGACGGGATATGCAAATGAATCAAAGTATATAAGGAGAGTGTTGTAGGTTAGCAAAGAAGGCTATTGAGCCAAGAGATACATAGACGGAGCGCTAAGAAGATTCAAGTTGATTGTGAGATTAGCTTCTGGCTGATTATCAGACAGCGATCTACATTCGGAAAGTTTGAGCCGACGGAAAAGGAATGAAGTAGTGAAAGTCAGGTGATATTTAAACTTCAATTATAGGATAATAAAAGTAAATAAATAATAGTTAGTGCAAAGTTAATGATTGCTAGTAATTCAAATTGTGTATATATCTCGGTCCTCTTATTCCGGTAAACTCTTCGATATTGAGTTTAATAGTTGATTAGTATCGTATTTAGTGATTTAATTTAATAGTAAAGTTCAATCGCTTTGACGTAGACATATTGATAAATCTTTGTATTTAGAAAGTTGATAATTGATTCAAGTGAATAAATATTATTTGTTATTGTAAAAATGTCGTCTGGTAATTCTTTGCCTCAATTCAATCTTAGTGTCCTGGGTGGAACCCAGGGGGGTTCTCACAAAGTTCAAGCTGTAGCTCTTCGGGTGTTGTATTAATATCTGCAATAATGGAATAACAGAGCAAATTGAATTTAGGCTTAATATTTTCTTAAAATTCTGAAATCTTCTTATGACCTCGTCCTCCAAACATTGCAAATGATCTTTTAGTAGAAACACTTCCAGATACTTTGTTTTTTTAATCGTGAAGAACAAAAGACGAATTTTTGATCGAACACAGGAAAGAAATCTCGGTTCAAAGCGGATTTTCTGAATGTCTTGGTAGGCCACATAAAAGCTCTTTGCGGATCTCTAGTTGCCCACCGCTGTATTAAAATAAGGTAAAAGTTGCATAGGGTCTAATTCAGTGCTTCTCAAACTTTCAATACTTGTGACCCAATTTTTAATCATAGTTTTCATCACGCCCACCCTATAGAATAACAGCGTATTGATAATATACTTGGACGTGTGTGTGTGTTAAAGTTACAATACACACACACGACCTTAATTATACATCGTACTAATTATCAAGATAAGTATTAAGTTTTGTATATTTTATTTAAGTAATAGATATTGTGAGAAAGTTGCTTTTAAGTAATAGGATAAGTGCTTTGTTTGTATTGTAGTTAATAGGATAAGTATTTTGTTGTTAGAAGTGATAAATTATCAAATACATTGTGCAGCACTGATACATTTATGATTATTATGTATTACAAGAGCGTAGATGTGTATTTTATTTTTTGTCACAATGCATATTTTGTTTTGCTTCTTTTATTAATAATTTTTTCAACAATCTTTTATTTTCGATTTTTCGATAAGCTCGCACCCCACGTGTAGGGTCATCATGCCCCCTAGGGGAGAGCGCCCCACAGTTGGAGAAACCCTGGTCTAATTTGATAAACATATGATGGAAAACTATATGAAATTGAATTGTTTTGATAAACATAAGATTTAAATATGAAATTGAATTGTTTTGATAAACATAAGATTTAAATATGAAATTGAATTGTTTTGATAAACCTAAGATTTTTTTGAACCAGGAAATTAATTTGATTTACAAAATGTGAGAAATTCTCACACATAAGGGGAAATTCTCACACATTCTCAAACTCTTTTCAAATTATTGAATTTTACTTCAAAAAGTATATTGACCAATCATTTAACAATTAGAAGCACCATCAGAGCTATTGCCAATGACCTTGAAATTTTAAGTCATGTTCAAGTGAAGACATCTTAATTGGCACCTTTCTATAAATTTCCAGGCTACATCAGCGTGCGGATATCGAACGTTAGAACTTCGTTAACATAAGTTTTATTTGTAGGAACCTGAAATTTATTGAGAATAATGTTGATTTTATTATACGAAAACAAAACACCATACTTGATTTTAAAAAGATTAAGAATGGTTTCTAAATTCCATACGAAAATGATGATAGGATATATATTTGAAACTGAAACATACTCTCGATAGCAACGTGATCCTTCAAAACTGCAAGAAGCCACTAAGCTGTCAAAAGTAGCTCCGTAATGGTAAAGTTCTTCTGAGGTAGGCATTAATGCTTCTTCAATGTCAGTCAAGTCATGGGTGTCTGAATGCTTAATGGTTCGAATGAGCTGTCTTACACGTTTATCATGAAATTTTGAAAGTAATTCTACAAGAAAAAAGGGTTATTATAAGTGAGAATTTTGAATTCAACAGATAAACACACATAAAGGGTCACGGAAAAGTGCATTGGTTAGCTGAAAGAAAAAAAAACCTTTTTTTTTCGTATAAGCAACTCAATATTTTTTTAAGGTATCCGACTTCGTACGGAACCATGATTTTAAAAAAAACGCATAAATGGATAATTTCCATGATATTTAGTGTCACTTAGATTAGAATACATGTATAAAATTGTTTTAATGACATTTTGACAAAAAAAAATTATTTAAATACAACATTTTGGTAAAAAATTAACTTAAAATAACCTTTTTTCTAAATGTTTTCCTTTTATAAAAAATTCTAAAATAATAATATTTTGCTTATATAAAGTAAGGATTTTTACCGAGAGTCTGAACTATATTTTTTAAAAAAAATTCACATTATTTTCAGAGTTCCGACCAACTAAACTAATTATTGGCGTTTTTTTCTTAAAATTTATCCGCTCTGCTGTCGTAAAACATGGATATAAACCCACTTCTAAGTTATATATTTCAAAACTTCTACGTCTGAGATATATACAGGCAAAATCTCCTATTATAATAGAAGCATTTTTCACAAAAGAAGAATATTTTGAAAATTGGATATTCTATGTTAATTTTTTGTCAAAATATTGTATTTAAATAATTTTTTATTGTAATAGTATTCTTAAAACAATTTTATATACATTTTCTATTCTAAGTGACACTAAATATCATAAATATTACCCATTTATACTCTTTTGCGAAATCATGATTTCAAAAACTTAGTCGGATACCTTAAAAAATAAATTCAGAAATTTAAAAAAATGTAGCTAGTACAGTCAATCACTGAGTATTTAAAATCATTATTTTCTTATACCCTATAAAATATATGCAAAAAAGAATTTTAATTGACGAAAATAAAAAAAGTACTTATTTCTATTCTATCCAAATTTAGAAAGAGGTAAAAAAAATATTTTAGTTTATTTAAAAAGGGCAATTCTAATAAAGAAATAATCAATATAGTTAAACCTTGTGTAACTAACATTCTTAAATATTATTTTAAAACTTTGATTATGTTACAGCAATTCAGAAATACTCTATGCTCTTACTCGTATATTAAATTTGTACATATTATTGAGAAATCTGACTTATATGCTTTTACTCGTATATTATTTTTGTACATATTACTTTGAACTGCCGGCTAGGTGGCGTATTTGCTTAGGTACCGGCCTTGTACGCCCAAGTTTTCGGGTTCGATCACGGCCCAAGTCGATGGATTTTCATGATGCTAAAAATCCATCTCATATGATTATGCAGCATGTTAAAGATCCCAAGAGTGTCTGTTTGGCTTAGGAGCTCTCAGTGAAATTAAATCCTCGTTCAATTTCGTATCATCATAGCTTAGGTGCCTCTGGGAAGGAAACTGGACGCCAAAATTTCGTTATGGCAATTGATATCCACCTATATGGTGTCACTATAAAAATTTATATCAGCTCCCGGGAAATGTGCTGAGTCTGCACTGGTAATTACCAATGCGCAGTCAAATTTGAATTTAAAAAATTATTGAGAATTTCAAAATTTATCAAGTTTTATCAATAACCTATTTAAAAAAATTAATCTACAGACATAATATTCGTCAGAAGAAATATCTTAGTACACAGAATATATATCCAATACATATTCCATTAATAATCAAGAAGGTGATACAATATTATGAATTGCATAATGAGACGGAAAAGTAAAGCAAAATTGCATTTACCTCGAAATTTTTCTTTTTCCATTCTGCTACTCCTTCTTTTACCTTGACCTGAAGCTCCTTGGCAAAGACACGATTCCTTAGCGCCACCTGGTGTAGTCATTGACACCTTTGAACAGCCTTTGATTTTCTTGTACGAATTGTCACAGAAAGTTGATAGGCAGCTGCAATGCGTGCCGTTTTCAGGCATGCAGAATTCTGTCAGACATGGATTTCGCACACAAAAACATTCTTCTTGGAACCACGACCATTTACAGAGTGGATTTTTTAGACAATTACTGTGATAAGTGATGTTAGGACTGAAAGATGACAGAGAATGCCTTTCGTTAAAATGATTGTGGAAAACAAAGAAAACAAATTTTAAACAAAAAGCTTTTAATTTTCTACAATTGGGTGCTTCTTTTTTGTAATAAATTAATTGGAATAATGAAAAATCGTGTACTAACTGCTGAAAAGTCTGATAAAACAATAGCCAAAATAGAAGAGATGAACAGAAACTATCTGCATCAATCCTAGTCTTTCGAATCTATACATATAATCCTTTTCGTCTCCTTTAATAGAAGCAACATTAAATAGTTTGCTACTTCAATTTATAGTAGGGTCTTAGTAGAACCCCTAATTTGGTGACAAACAATTTGCGCCAATTTTCATAAGGAGTTTAGGGAACTGCGAAATGGTATGAAATGGTAATACTCACAGAACTCCCTTTTTACCCGTTTTTCGATTATTGGTCCTTCTTTGTCCAATGGTCGACTTAATAGGTGTAGATCTCAAATGTTTGGTGAAAATGTTTGGCACCAAAAAAAATCAGAAGGTTCAACTGTGTGGGAATTTATTCAATTTACTTCAAAAGCTTAGATAATGGCGTTTGTTCTCGTACTTACCGTTAAATCTGGTGTATAACGCGCATTAATGCTTTCAAGCTGCAATTTTTAATTTTTGGGTATATTGGCCGTATAACGCGCACAGCTTTTTTAAGAAAAATTTTGAAATTTACGTATGCAATGTTCTTATGTTTTAAAGTCATTTATTAGAAAAAAATAGTATATTTCTAGAACTACAACGTTTTTTAGTTCATATGGAATGTCATTTCTTTTAAATAAACAATATTTCGATATATATAGAAGTTTGATTTTTTTTCTCTATGCTCATCTTCTTTTATTTTTAATACTATCATTTTTACACCCGGCGTAAAAGCGCATCCCTAAATTTCGATCTTATATTATCTGTTAAAAGTGCACGTTATACGCCGGATTTAACGGTACTTAAAAAATGTAGTCAAATCTCTAATCTTTGAGGAATGGAGAGGGTCAGTCATATAAAAAACAAAGACAAAACAAGGGCAATCTTGTAAAAATTGTGAATAGTAGCCATAGTTTATTCCACGGACGCTTTTTATTTTTAAAATATTTTAAGGATCAAAATCTCCAGATGAAGGATAATATTTCGGTATTATACAAAAATTAAATAAATATCAAGTTAAACCAGTAAAATTATAACCAAATATTAAGTTACGCATTAAAATTCTTTTCTACGACTGGAGCAACATATTTAGAATAAATACAAAATATGCCAACTTAAGCAACATAACTTTAACAACAGACGATTATATATCACCAAGTAAATTAGGAGTAATCAAATAAATTAGTTACATGCATTATTGAATTAAGGCAGACAATAATAGTCATGTTTACCGAATGGTACTCAGAATCTTTTTAGTATTAATGAATTATTAAAAGCCTTATCAAATTAGATGCACAGAAAATATTTTGCTGTTTTGGTTGGCGAGAGACAAAAGAAATGCACGCATGCTTGTCTCGAATTAAAGAAAAAACCGAAACTTCAATCTATTCGAAATACGCACAATGGTCATAATAGAAATGCGGGCATTGTGAACAGAGAAAAATTCCGCTGAAAAATAATTCTACTGGTAAGTTTTAAATATAGTAAACACTTAGGTGAAATTAAATAAATATATAATTGATCTAATTTACCAAATAAGATATTTTTAAAAAATAAAAATCATCAAAAAGCTTCTTTTTATCCGGATGAAACGAACAAAAATATAATCACAATTTGTATAGATAATGTGTGTGTGTTTAAGAGTTTAACTTGAAATCTTTTATCTTTAAACTGTCTTTTATGGCTAATAAAACTTCATAATATAGAGGTTTAAACAATTTAATTATAAAAAGATCTCATCACTAACAAAATCTTCATATTTTAGTGATTTATGTAATTATTTGATAAAGTCAAGATATTTATGGATTTCTATATTTAAAAAAAATAATAGTAATAAAACAAAACTTAGGTTTTGACGAATCATTATCTTTTAATTAATTAATTGCCAGGCATTATCAATTTTTACATAAATTGTAACTCTCAGATTAAAGTATAGAACATTTATTCAATCATTTTTAATACAGTTTTTATTTTCGAATAGTTTTATTAATTTCACACAATTTTCGATTGGTGCTAGTTTGATATCCGGGAACATGCCACCAAGTTGTTGTTTATGTTTGCCAAGATGGGCGATAACTACATTTATAAACGGACGCCTCCATGTTGGATTTCATTCCGGAGACAGCAACCGCGGCTTGGCGACATGTCCCCGGATATCAAATAAGTTCTTATGGAATATTTTGTTCATTTCTAAGCATATGAAACTTTTGTATTAGGCAGAAAATTTAAAAAATTTTAAACATTTTTTAAATTTTGAATACACAAATAACAATTAAATTTTTGTTAAAAAACCACATTCAAGAATATTATTTAAACATCCTAATTTTTTGTGGCACGGAGAAGCATTGTTTATTAAGCAAAATTTAATGTTATTAGCTTATAAAATTTTTCATAAATAATATTATTTTAAGATAAATTTTAATATCAAGGAAATATTATCTACTACTTTTTTTGCAATTTTTTGGAAATCATTTTTCGTAATTTGGTAACTAATATTCAATATTTCAGCATTTAAATTTAAACCCTGGAATTTTAGTCAAATGAAATAATAATCCTAATAAATGCTTTTTTTCCATACTCACGTTTCCGTAGAAATATTTTGTACCATAAGTTTGAGATCTAATAACTTTTTAAGAGAAGTTTGAGCAACATAACGATTTGATATAGGATTTAAAGTGCATATTGTGACTCCAGGAAACGGCAATTTATACTTGATAACGTCCTAAAACAGACAAGAAAAAAAATATTGTTGAATTATTATTTGGTACACGTTATAAAAATAAGTAAATTTTGAAACAGTATTTTAATGTTATTTAACGCCAAATACAGCCATTTTGCAATAAAGAAAATAAAAATATATATCTTGGATATATGTTTTGTATATTATAAAATGTATATTTTTTGGAAATGAATGTATAAATTTTCCACATGTTTATAACTTGTCCAACAATATTTACTATTATTTTTTTTATTCAAAACAATTATAAAATCCCCGTGCACCACAAAGTATTACACGGATCTCACTGAAGTAAGTATTAATCACACATTTTACAAAGGAAAGACGGAAAATTTTTTGAGGTTATGAAGGATTACAAATATTTGCAACAAATTCACATAACTTTTTTTTAAATCACTTCTGGTGGCAAGAAAGATTCGAAGGCCAATTTATATTTTGTTCCTTGAAAGCCAGTCTTATGATCTTTCTCTTTCTGACATACATGGAACACAGAATTAGAACATGTTCTACATTTTCTTCGCCACCAATATTACCACCACAGGAAGATGACGAAACTAAATTAAATTTGTTCAAATAGCTTTGCAAGTTACCATGACCAGTACGAAATTGGGTTATTTTGTAATTAGTATAAAAATGATGGCATGACAGTCTCTTATTAGTGGTTGGAAAAAATTTCTTTGTTAAGCACCCTGTGACGGGCTTTACGGAATTTTCTATTAATCCTCTTGGTGAATCTTTGGGGCCATCAATTGAGTTATTCCACAGCCATCCCTCTCAAGAAGAAACCTTGATATGCAGATTAACTAGTATATATATAGTGGATCCTTGGTAATCGACGAAGAAGGAGGAAGGAGTTGCTGAAATTAGTGCGGTTACGGTAAGGATCTGAATTTAGACGCGTATTTATAGAACGCGCTTTGGTATTGAAATAAATTTAAAAAGTTAGGATTATTAGTAAACCTTGAGGAAAGTTAAGCGATTAGGATTTCATGCGATTATTCACATAAGATTTTGAGCTACGATGTATCACTCTGGATTTTCCCTCTATAGTAAGATTGTCTTTGATTATTATATTTGATAATAATAAATTGGATTTCTCATGGCTAGCTTGAATCATCAATCTTTACCCCCTACAGATTTAGGTCGAGTAGATGAAGAGATGGCTACCCCTGGTGGGAGGCTATCACAACCTTTTATTTGAAATGAGATGTTCTTAGTTCCAAAACTTCAGTATTCTTTCTTTCATAATCTTCTTGTAAAATGATTTAGGAATATTAACAGCAATGGCAATTTTGCGCTTGGTTGCAGCCTTTGCAAGCCAATCGGCCTAATCATTTCCAAGAACTCCCGTGTGTCCGAGAACAAATGCAAATTCTGTTGAGAAGTTTTTATCTCTTAGGCTTTTGAGTTGTTTTTGGATTTCGACGATTATGTTGTTAGATGAAGAAATAAACTTAAGAGAATCCAAGGAGGGAAGAAAGTCGGTACAAAAATGAGATAGTTTGAGATGACGCTATTTTGTTCAGGGATCCATTTAATGGCGAAGTTTAAACATGAAAGTTCAGCTACAAAAACTGTGTATTCATCACGAATTCTATGTAGAATCTGCTCGGATTCAACACCACTCCTGAACACAACAAAAGCAAAACCAACTCTACGATCAATTTTACTTCCATCAGTATAGCCAATAACAGGGAAATCATCTGTGCTTTTGTAACTAAGTTGAACTATATTGATGGCATTTCTTTCTGAAGGATGAGGGAGAAAAAATAGAGACAGAATGCAATCAATGACATTGAGTAGTTTGTTTTAAAAGGGAAACAATATCTGAGCAAATTTTGCGTTCGCGATAATCTAATGAACATGGTAATGAACTCGTGGCCGGTGTTGTAGAATCACTAGTTCGAGTTCTGATGCCACTGAAGACCCGCTGTGTAGAGCAGCTGATGCACGTTAAGTCTTTCATGGTTTACGTTTCGTCCTCGTGTTGTTGTCGTGTGGAAGCTAGAAGAGTAAACTGCTGGCTCAGGTGTCTTCCTCGTCTCTTGATCATGGCAATAATTAGGTTCAACCACATTAGCCCTCGTGTTGTCTTAGAGTGTGACAATAATAAACACTTGTTGCGGGTTCTGGTCACTGTCCCTCTATTAATCCTCTTGGGGAAATTCTTCTTTCACCGTGGCTTAAGTTTAAAACAGTCTTTCGTATATAGAACTTGATTGTATGCTAATTTAAGTGCTATTTATACCCTGGAAGAGGGTGTGTTAGAGTTGGTTCTTAATCCTTACGCTGTCAATTAAGTGAGTTGAAAATTACCTTTCGGAAAGGTGGAAGAAAGGGAAAAGTTTTGAAATGGACTATATCAACCTAGGAGAGATCCAACAAATCCTCTACCAACGGATCTAAAGTAGATACGTGTGTTTAATTGATTGTCTTATAAGTTTAAAGTAGGAAACTAATTTAGATTGCTCCCACGGCTTATTACCTTTAATTGATCATAAATTGATTAGTCTGAAATAAAAGTAATTACATTTATAACATTGTGTGATTATTCGAAGTCCCAAACTACACCTCCAACTACCGAGTTGAGACACACTTACTCGCTTAATGAGAAAACATTGAATCAAAAATATACAACGTTCCATACTTTGAAAGTTTTCACAATACATATTATTAATGTTTCGTTTGGGTAAAATAAAAGCAAAATTTAAGGAATATTACCTCTTTTACCAATATTTTCGGGTATCTGAGATATTCCATAATGACCTTGACAGTCATATAACCCATAAACGTTATACATGCCATGACTGCAATGAACCAAAGCGCACGACGAATAATTGATGGAGAACTGACAATGTAAGAGACTCCAGCCGCAGATACTTTGTGCGCCGCGAATTCCTTAGCTAGTCTCTCGAGTTCCTCTTCTGTTTTCTTACGCATCTATGAGGCAAACAAAGAATTGTATCACGTAACAAATTTATGTAACATAAAAAATTTCATACCTTATTTTTACATAATTTTCTTTCCAAATTAAGGTACGACAGACTTTCGTAGAGAAAAATTACCTTACTCAATCCTTTTCTGTGCTTCTAATTGAATATGCCTAACTTTTTTAAAAAATCTAAGCTTAATGTGAAAATATTTTAAAGTATTTATAATAATATTAATCATATGTTTGAATATTTATATAATTCTTAATGTACTGGAATTGAGAGACAAAAAATGATTTGATTACTAAGATAAGAATAGATAATGGGGAAGAAAAAGATGAAAGATAGATGCTGGAGTGTATAAACATTGATATATATATATATATATATATATATATATATATATATATATATATATATATATATATATATATATAATCCAATATAAAAGATTTTTTTCAATATATAATCATATACATATACATACACATATATATAAATTTATACATATATATACACAAATACATAAACAAAAATATAAAAATAGACATATAGTTATATACCTAAGATAACTAAAAGTAGGAAGGAGGCACATAGTATAAAGACAAATTCCTGGCCTTAGGAACCAGGATTGCAGGTTTAAACAAGTTTTGCGGCGCCAACCTTCACCTGTAATTTGTCATACTATGTACCAAGAGGAAAGGAAAGAGTTATATATGTAGAATTTAAATATTAAAAAATCATTAAACTAAATAACATATGAACATAAACACAACCTACTAAATCGAAGTTAAATCGATGGCCAAGAGTGCAGTATATATATATATGTGTGTGTGTGTGTGTGGGTGGGTGGGTGTGGTTGTGTATTATTTTTGAAGGAAACCTTGAGTTTACATTATTCTTAAGGCTGTTATGAATAAGTTTAAACAACTTTAAAATATTCAATTTATAACTATTATTTAAATGAGCTTATGCCGCCCCACCTGGTATGATGGTTATGACACTCGGCTTGTAATAGAGTAGGATCGGGTTCGAATCACGAATAAGGCATGGATATATCTTTGGGGAAAGAAGTAGTCTTTCGCTTGAAATCAATTCCCGTCTCGAATGGAAAGCAGCGCAACCCTTCTGTTCTATGCTGGGATCATCGCTTGTAATAAAAAAAAATCTGCACCTTTTTCAGTGTTTGTTATACGTTCCTATTCATCTATCTCTCATCTTTCGTATGTATCCCAGTATGAAACACACATGACAACAACAAACGGTCTCATAAGAGTAAAATAGTCAAGAAATATTCTTTTTTTTTAAAAAAAAAAGAACGTCATTTTTTATAAATCATACACCCTGGGAAAAAAGTATCTTTTCCTTTAACTTTATTCTTGCCTAATACTAAATTCTGAGATTGTAAATTTAGATTGAGAAGGATTTCAACTGTAAACAGATTTCTGGTTATAAATAGTGCTTTCATGATTTCGCAAGCTCACGGGGCAACGAAACGTGTTTTTGTTGGCATTTATTAGTTCTTAAAAAATTCAGAGACATATGGAAAATGCCTTTTTTTCACTTAATGATTTTTAATTTGGCATTTTTAAGTATGGGAAGAAATACGAATTTTACATGCATTAAAAAACTAAATTGAATTACAATTCAAATGATAAATATACTTTGCTTAGTTGCTTTTTCTATGTGTTAAAGAGAATAGAGTTTAATATTATTGTTGGACAATTTATTTGTTCGCAAAAAGTATTTCAAGTTTGAATCTCAAAAATTGCTTTCTTCAAGTTATAGTATAATTTATTTCATTTAAACTACTATAATTTATTAATTATTCAGTAACAAGTTGATTTATTATACAGTAATACTCCAAATTGCATGATAGGAAGGAATAAGTGATAGCTGCATAAGTCAAATTCGCGTAAGTTGGGGTACAGAAATTTTCGCCTATAAATAGATATAAATTATTTTTGCTTGAGTTCAAATACAAAAGAAATTAATAATTTAGAAAAAAAAGAGCACAAATACAAAATCCCAAACCGAAGTTATTTTGATGTAGAGGGTTTCATAAAATCTAACAAAGTAGTCCGTCGGCTTAAAGATTTTTTTTTTACTTCCGCAATATTTCTTAGAGGCATACTAATAATTTATTTATTCCTTTTCTTGAAAAAATACGCTTTTCGTTGTAGTCTATATTTTCTAAAATTAGTATCTCCTTTCAATTAAACTAAGGCCTTCTGTCAAATTCCCAACTAAGGATTGCAATACCGGGATACCGAATATCGTTATTTAGAGCCATTTGTACAATTTTGTAATACCGGTATTCACAAGTTTAAATACCGGTTTTTCGGTATTTACTATAAATTTTTAAATTTGTCTCAACAATATGTTCAGAGATCGCCAACATAGCAAAATAGTATATGTTTTTAAGGCTCTCTAACTGGCAAAATTAATTAGACTGTGAATATAAAGTTGCATCGTACAATCAAGAGAAGTGATAAAGTATGTGAATCATCCAAGGAGGTGGGCCAAAACTATCATATTACGGTTTCTGCACACGCGCGGGATTCATAGTCTGATATTCGTATATGGGAAAACAAGGTTGTAGTTGTGAATAAAGTACGTAATATTTTGATATTTTTTAAATTGATGAGTTTGTTATTCACATTGTATTTGCATATTATACAGTAAAATGGATGCATTATGTTTTTTTAATCACATTTTTAAAATTTGTAATAGTACTACAGACTGAATAGTGATATATTTACACTTTTTTGTGAATTAAGTAAATAAGATGTTCCTTTAATTTTTTGTGATTCTTTATATACTGTAAGAATTTATATGTTGCAAATTATTTTTTGCGCATTTACACTCTCTGGTAAAACTGGAAAATAAAACATATAGAAACACCTGTGATTTCATTCTTTTTCTACTACCGGTATTAAAACCGGTATCTCGGTATTAAGATCTAGAAAATACCGAATACCAGTATTGAGCTTTTGGTCCGATATTGCAATCCCTATATTCCCAACCAATATTCGATCATCTGATTGTCTTCTTCAATGTCTTGCTCTTACTCATGCATTTCTATGAGCTCCTTATTGTGGGAATCTCTACTTACTTCTAAATGTATTTGCCTGGCAAGATCGACAACTTTTTCAATCACATTAACAATTTCACCAACCCTCTCAAACGAAAGACGAATCTACGATATATGAAAATCGCGTAACTTCGGGGTCGGGTAAATAGGGGTAGCGTAAGTCGAGGTATTACTGTATTTGTGAACTTTTTATACATACTAAATGGTAAGGTACAAGTATTCATACTGCATAAGAGAATGTTTTCTTTACATTTTAAAAGAGTTATACTAAAAATGCATAAAGATATGCTCAATTACATAAAGAACACGTAAAAGAGAAGATTTCGAATGATTAACTCATTTCAATTTCCAATTAAATTAGTTTTTTTTTCTGTCAGAATACGCAAATGACAATATTTGTTTTTATTGCAAGAATATTTTATCAAAAAGTCATACAAATAGACTAAATGTACAAATGAAAAAAATATATATGAAGAAATAATAAGTTATAATTAACATCTATAAACCTAATCAAGAAAAATTCATGGATAAATTTTAAAAAAATTACTCTGATACCAAAAAAGTAAACTTGTATGCTTAGTTTATCAATTGCGTTATTGCAATTTCTTAAAAACGAAACAAATCGCTTAGAAGTATTGGATTATCTAAGGGATTTAGGTTTCCATTTGAGTTATTTCATTTACCGTTTTATTTTTTCACGTTATTCAAAATTAATTTTTATGCTTACCTCAATTGAAGAGAGGTCTGATTTTGATAACGAAGTGTTTATATGATTTTCATTAGGAACTTGAGCACAATAACCATCCTCCATACCTTATTTTTAAAGAAATAAAAAAATATATATTGTATGTTATGCATATAAATATATGTATAATTTTTAGTTCTCGTTGCTTGAATTTACTCTCACTATGAGAATATTTTTAACTTAATAGCAATTTTGTAAATTTTCAGTTTGTGAGAATGATTTTGTGGAAACTTGAAACAGCATCCTATTCATTGCAAAATAATTATCAGGAAAGTATTTGATAGTAAACGCTGTTCATTCACATTAAACTTATTGCTCTGCAATCTTTGTTATTTCTAAGAAGAAATGTTATTTTTAAGGGGATATGGTACAATTTACGCAAAAAAATTTTAATTTAAGAATTTTTTAAAAAATTTGATTGTCTCCTACATGTGTACACTGTGTGAAACAGATTTTGTGCTCAAAATTTCATAAAAAGCTGGCCATTTAATTTTTCAACGAAAAAACTTAAAATTGGTGAAGTGATTTTAAAATACTACTCCTCCCCTATAAAAATCTACGTATTTGCATGAAATTTGATTTACAAGTACGTCAAACTATGTATAACAAAAGTTGGTATGGGTTTTGTGATAACATGATTGTGGTATTCGTACAATGCCTCTTTTTTGATGCTTATTGAAAATTCCTTAAAAAATGTATAAATTCTGAGTTCAATTATTTTTTAAAAAATAAGTATTGCTTTGATTCAAAAATGCATACCAACTTTTGTTACGTGTGCTATTGGCAATAGGTAGAAAAATTCAAGGCATTAGGCACAATAGAAAAAAGCCTTAACATTTTAAATGAAGACAAACTAGTTATTTTATCTTTCTGTAAGATAAGTAAGTTTAAATTTTGATTTGCCATAGGGATGTGAATAAAAACGAACATAAAAGCTATCATAATTCTGCGTTTCTTAATTTTAAAGCTTTCAAATTTTGTGAGGTTATAGAAAAGTATGTAAAGAATAATTTAGACTAAAAAAAATTAGATTTGAATTTTGACCGATTTTGGTCAATTGAATCGTACTGAGTCCTCTTAATGTGTATTTAATTAGGGAACGTAAAATCTTACTTAAAAATGAAAACAACATCTGGTTTGATATTTCAAAAATATGTGAAATATACATGTTAAAAATTTAATATTTAAAGGTACGATAATGGAGGTTTCAAAAAGGGTAATTATATCCCATTGAAAAAGGTAGGATTTGATTATTTTGCCCGCTTTCTTAAAAAGAAGTCTGAAATCGGTATTTCGCGAAGTTAAAATAACTTCATTGGAAATGACTTTGCTCATTTTGTGACAGAAAGAAATTAAATAAATGTTAACTAATATCTGTTTTGGATTTAAATTGCTTTAAAAAATAAGTAGAATATCGAAATCTGATGTTTGTAAGTATTACATTCTGCACATTTTGGAAAACTTTTCAACGGTCTTTGGATTCATGAATATATTTGGATTTATGAATATATTCTAAAAAACATTTTTCATCTCAGATTCTTGGCAATGACCGAGTCGTCTTAATATTCATATTTTTTACTCAAATCGACGATAAAAATAGATAATTTTGAAGGAGCAAGGAATAATTTTAAGCAACGTTTTTCTTTATTTACGTATTATGCCGATCGACCAATTGTGTCAAGTCAAAAGACGTCTTTAAATAATACGATATGCAACCAATAATTAAAAACTATTTAATACATGTTCATGCACAGTAATTAAAAGAGAAAATTTAGAGACTTTTCTTGAATTGGCAATGTCTTTTGTTTTGGTAAAATTGCTCACTAGTATAATACATAGTACCTTTTTATTTCTTCAAATGTATCGTAATATTTAAAAACGTAAGTAGGAAAAATTTGGTGCTGTACTTTATTCTTAAAGTAACACTAATATTTAAGAATAAGTAAGGTTGTTACTTAAAAATGGATACATTTCTAATTTTCTACTCAAATGTGTGTTTCAAAATCTTTTTAACATTAAAATAGCAAAAACCTTTCAGTACTATTATCGCTTTAATATTTCTGCTTCATGCTTTTTGAAATAAAATTTTTGCATAGGTAACATATTGTTCATTAGTCTCATATACAATATTCCACTTTCAAAGAAGGACAATAAAATTAAAGTAGAATAATTAAATTTTAGGTTAAATGAAATTACAACATTTTCCTTCGAATATTTCTAAAAGTTAATGAAAACCTTAGAACAGATGTTTATACTCACATCAAATTAGATAGTCATTTAAAATTTACAGTTAAAGTTAAATGAAATACTTAAAACTAAGTTGCTGAAAGATTTCAAATACAAAAGTTTTCGAACAAAGAAATCTTACTTCTCTCATTTCTCCTCATGTCAGTATATTATTACAAATGAATCTATTGTGAATCAGGAAAACATAATAAAATCCAAAGATATCTGTTGCTTTAAATCTTCATCATGGGTAACATTGGCCATTTTTTAAACAATCTAAAATATTCGAAGCATTGGGTAAAAATGAGCCTGATTTCAGTATGGAGTTGTTTGTTCTCTAAAGTTCAGGCATTTTGCATTACTGGATACAAAAACACGCTTTTAGCTTAATAGGACTTCGTCCTCCACAACTAATTATGTATTTTTCTGCTTAACAGCCCTAAATCTCGTTTTTGTTTTCTATTTCATTGGAGGGCCATGTCCATTTAGAGTAGGTGTGGCCACTCTGCTAAAAAATTTGCTGTAATTAATAATGCAAGCTGTTAATTAGTTGGTGCTGTTTTTGATGTAGTGAGATGCACTTAATAATTAATAATGTAAATTTACTGTTATTACAACAACGTATGCATTATTTGTTGATTGTATAAGCTTGTATTTGTACAATGTAAGTTTTTATACTCTTATTAATAGTACTATATAATTATACCAGAGTGACTATAACTATGAGAGAGCCAGAGAGACTGTGACAACGACTATGTTTCAGCATTCTTGCTAATGGCAAATACACTTTAAATGATCAACACGAAAATTGTATAAAAAGTATCTCTGCAATGAGCATTAAAAAATAATCATGTATGGAATACATCCTCCAAACTTTTATATATGGATTATAATATTAAATATACCCTGAATATATAATTTTTTTTCAAAAAAATAGAGAGGAAACTATAAAAATTTCCGTATAGAAACTTTGATATAACATACGCCAAAGATTCTTAGATTTCTCTAATAGTTATCCTTTCTTCGTTGCTATAATTTTACCATTTATTTTAAAAACGTTCGTTTTTCAGTTTAATATATATAGCTGTTCCCATAAAACTAGTTTATTTATATTACAATTAATTAATTACCTGTAGTCATATATTTACTATAAGAAGAAAACTTCAATTTTTAAAAAATTTCTATCCGTTTATCAAAATAGATAAAAGTGCATTTAAGATAATCACTCTAGAAAAGATTTTTCAGTTATTTTCTAATTAAATGTTGTTATTATCGTGTGTTTCATCCTGGGATACATATGAAAAAAAGAGAGATAGAAGAACAGAAAAACATAGTACAATCACAGAAGAATATGGTCTTTATTATACAAACGGTGATCCCAGTATAGAACAGAAGGGGTGTGCTGCTTTCTATTCAAGACGGGAATCCATTTCAGGTGAAATTCCGACTTCTTTTCCCGAAAATACGTCCATGCCATATTTGGGATTCGAACCCATGCCCACTCTATTACAAGCCGAGTGTCATAACCACCATACTGGGTAGGCGGGTTGAAAAAAAATAATTGAATTTTCTATAATCTTCGTGCGGCTTATTTCTTTTATGTGAAAGAAAAGTTTTGTTTCGACAATTATTTTAATATTTCTGTAAAAGTATACTAGGTGACATTTAAAATGCAACACCGAGGTGTGATCAGAAAATTATAAAAGCTTCAAGGTAGGTACTCCTCATCGATTAATGTAGCATTTCTCAAACTGTGGGACGCCCCTTGGGAGCGTGACAACTTTACGAGGGGGGCGCAAGCATATTGAGAAGTCAAAAACATAAAATTATTTGAAAAAAAAAATTCATTTACTGAAAGTAAACAAACAAAATACATTTTCTAACATAATAAAAAATAAAATAGACATTTACTCTGATATATTACACTTATAAATGTATCAGTGCTACACAATGTATTTTATAATTAATTTAACAATTCTAAGTTAAGAACGTTTATAAAATTACCAGTGACCCCATGGGATTGTCATATATATAATTATATATAAAAAGTATATATAAAACACTTATCTTGATAATTTGTACAGTTTATAATAAATCTTTTAACTGCTAAATAAAAGTTACGCTATTAGCATTCCAATGCAACCCGTTTTCCACACGTTTTCACGCGTATAAGATATATGGGGGGGGCGAAGGAATAAAGAACAATTAATCTGAAATAAGTAAATCCTTCTCAAACATTTTCAATGTCCTTTTATTGCATTCCAAAATTTTATGGATAGCAGTGCACAGAAAATATCGTACTTCGGACAGACGTATATATACGTCAGAGGAAATTAATGCTTTGGCTGAGCGAGACGTTTATATTCGGCGGTGACACTTAAGAGGTTAAACTCGTATCGTATTTTTAGCATCAAAGTATAGTATTGTTGAATTCAATACATTGTTATTGTATGAGGGGGGCACGATGAAAATTACGATTGAACATTGGGTCGCGAATATTAAAACTTTGAGAAGCACTGGATTAATGTATATGATGTGAAATGCGCAGCTTTTTGGTATACATGGAGTAGAATATAAGGGAAGGCGTCAATAAAAAACGAGCCAAATATACATACTCTAACATTTCTACCATAGGGATCATTTTGGGTGAGTGAGTGAAAATATTAACGTCACACTGTTCAGCTACACGAGCGCTTTTGGGGACGGACCTCGTAAATTTGAACCATGGTCAAGTGGCGAGGACAGCACCCGAGCTGGCACACCCTACTCCTAACTATCCCACCCCACCAACGTGGGATCCTTTTGAAGGGCGTGTGTAATCACAGGGAATGTCAGGTTACTGTCAATTGAGCAAACAGACGATTATATTAAGGGCTCAGCGATTGAACTGAGTAGTGTAAGTAGGTCCATTCGTCAAATATCAGCTCACCCCTATTTCAACACATCCACGTTGCATCGGCAATAGAAAATATGGTTGGAACAAGGATAAGTAGCTTTGAAGAGTGCCGATTGGCAGAGCAACGTCAGCACGCGTGAATTGACGCATCCAACGACAAGTCAAGACGGCATAGCAAGTCATTTAGCAGCATGTGCAGGACACCTTAGAGATTTCCATATCATTACCCGTCGATTGGTTATTAGTGGCCAGCACCTCAAAGTGCCCCCTAAGTAGACTGTCAATCATGTAACAGTAAAGACGATTCCGTTTGCAATGGGGTTGGACTAGAAAGACTTAAACGAAGGGGTTGGCGAAAATCCCGCTTTTGTTAGTCCAAAGACAGTTTTCATGAAGAACTATGACAAGTCCATCCGATCGCAATTGTTCACGCTCTGATAAGCGGCAACGTGGTATTATGATTTGGAAACTACTCTTTCTCTGAAGATCTCGATGTCCTTTATCAAAAGAATGTCTTATTTCACACTGCGCGTTTCAATTAACATTTTCTGCCAGATGTACAGATGTTCTCTGGACATCATTTTCATCTGATCACCCAATTAAGCACACCTGGGATGTGGCTGTACGTTGCTTGGATGCATGTTGCATTCAGAAGAAAAACTGTGGCAAATAGAAAGGAATGGAGAGTCCTCCGCTCTCTCATTTATTCTATATACCTTTACCCGTTGCTTCGTGTATCACCACCCGCGATTATCGTGTAACCTCCTGAGTTGACGCTAATCTCGTGAGTGTTACGAGCATCATTTTAAAACAAACATCATGTATTGTTCGTTTCAGTATCTCTGTCGAATTTCTTCATTTTCTGCCCATTATTTCCTGGTGTTCTTTTCCCTAATATCACGTGGTTAAATTCCCTAGATATATTTAAAAAACACTGCAAAATAAAAAATCTAAGTCAATGAAAGTTTAGTCAACTATTTGTTGTGATAAAGAAAAATTTTAAGGAATGAAAATATAACTAAATTTATTTCTTGCATAAATTATTACTTTCCTTTGAAACATAATAAAAAAAATTCAGAAGTATACTCGATCTATTATATATTTTGTTATAGTGTTTTTTTTCCTTTTTAAAAAATGTATTCTTTAATTGCCTATATGGTACCACACTAAAAAGAGATACCAGCTCCCAGGGAATGTAGTAGGTCTGCAATGGTAAACACTAATCCGCAGCTCCATTAGAAATAAAAAATTTCAATATTTATTTGAAATTAGTTATTGCAGTATAAATTAAAATAATAAAGTATAATTTAATATTCTGATTACAAAAGCCATTCTTGGATATGAGACGTAATTGGTACGCCATCTTCTTAAAGCATGTTTTTTCCCAAGTCAGAAGCAAGAAAACCATTTACTTGTAATACTAATATTGCTACCAAACTATTTAAGACAAAACAAATTACATTAAAGAGAGTATCAACTACATATGAAACATTGATTGTGTGTGTGTGTGTCATGCAAGTCATTGGCTCACAATGTATTTATCAGATTTTGTTACAATTAAAGATACAGATTCATTTATTTCTCCATATCACTGTAGCTACTGCCAACAACCTCTGAATTCAGTTGAAGCAAATAAGTAAAAATTAAAAATTTAGAGAAACAGTGGCTTTTTTTATACATTTCTTAAATAACATTATTTCCGAAACCCCTTATGTCAAATTTTCTTGATATGAAAATGTAATCTATTTGGTCATATAATTAATTTAATGTAAACTTGTCATAAATTACAGCCAATTCATTGAGACCTTTCAATCTCAAAAAGGCTTCATACAATTGTTTTGTGCCGAAATAAATTTTTCTTCATGCGAAGGAAATGGAAAAGTATGTGCTCGAAAATGACATCACATCTCACATAAGATTGATGACATTCTTTTAATCAATAAGGTCATGAATTTCTGATCAATAGGCTTTCACAATTTAAGTCACTTTTTGTTTTATTCATACCATTACCTCAAGGAAAAGAAAAGAAATTTATCTTTACCTAGCGTTAAAGGGAAAAAAGCAAAATAAAAGTGTTTTTTTACACCACCACTTCTTGCAATACTAAGACAGATAATTCAATAAAATAATAGTGTTTGTAGTGAAAAGCAAGAAAAGGTATATATTATTGTTTAATTTAAAAATCTTAGAGAAAGTCACATAGCAGTACATAAATGAAGATAAGCTAATTTAAAATTGAACTTTTTTGCAATTGTATTTTCTGTGCCTTTATTTTGTGCGAAAGTTAGTTTTTTACTAAAGAATGGCGAGCTAAAATGACACATGTCCCTCAAAAGGCTACGTGATTCAGTTATTTAATGATTTATTTATTAGTTTAAGGTATATAAGAATAGAGGTTTTATATAAAGGGTGTTTTTTTAGAGGTATAGAACTTTAAATTGCAATAAAACAACGATGCATTATTCGATTGACATGAATTTTTTTTACTCGAAAGATAATCTTGTGTCATTACATTTTAAATATAATTTCTGGCATATGACTGCCATGGCTGGCTCCGATTTAGTCCAATATGGACGTCCAATTTTCGATGACTTTTTCCAATATTTGTGGCCGTATATCGGCAATAACACGGCGAATGTTGTCTTCCAAATGGTCAAGCGTTTGTGGCTTATCCGCATAGACCAATGACTTTACATAGCCCCACAGAAAATAGTCTAGTGGTGTTAAATCACAAGATCTTCGAGGCCAATTCACAGGTCCAAAACGTGAAATTAGGCGGTCACCAAACGTGTCTTTCAATACATCGATTGTGGCACGAGCTGTGTGACATGTTGCGCCGTCTTGTTGGAACCACAACTCCTGGACATCGTGATTGTTCAATTCAGGAATGAAAAAGTTAGTAATCATGGCTCTATACCGATCACCATTGACTGTAACGTTGTGGCCTTCATCGTTTTTGAAGAAAGATTCCACCAGCCCATAAAGCGCACCAAACAGTCAGTTTTTCTGAATGTAACGGTGTTTCGACATACACTTGTGGATTAGCTTCACTCCAAATGCGGCAGCTTTGTTTGTTGACGTAGCCATTCAACCAGAAGTGCGCTTCATCGCTAAACAAAATTTGCTTATGAAAATCGACAATTATTTTCGAAATAAAATTGCACAATTTGGAAGCGTTGTTCAGGCGTGAGTCTATTCATGATGAATTGCCAAACCAAACTGAGAATAAATCACTTGACAGCTGTTAAATCGGTTGCCATCTTGGAAAGCAATGCCAACTTAAACTTCTATACCTGGAAAAAAACACTCTGTATATGTATGTATATATATATATATATATGTAAATAAATTAAAAAGTAAAATAGAATTAAAAAAGAAGACTAATTAATTCTAAAAACAACTTAAGAACAAACTGAAAGAACCCAAAACATGGAATCATTACAAACCAAAAAAAGAGAAATATAGCTATAGTGGAAAAAACTATTATGGTTTCCCGAGCTGTCACTGGCTTAGGACAATGAAACAGGGTTAAACAGTGTTTTGCGAGATCTCAACCTTCCCC
>BMAU01016083.1:0-108560 GCA_019973935.1 Trichonephila clavipes
CTGAACTGATCTGTTTGGATGTCATGGAGATTCTGATGCATGATGATGCTATAAATGGATATGTCCCGAAATAGAACGCATCCCGGCACAATTCTTTTCCTTCAGCTTTAAGAAGTTGCACGTGTCGTGAAAATTTCTAGAACAACTCTTGGTATTTAATCAACGCAGTTAACTTAAGCAGAATATTTTATTTTAATCTTGCTGTAGTTGAAACAAAGATTTAATAGTGAGTGTCATTATTTTAATCATTGTGAATAACCCCATTGTTTCAAATATTTAAAAAAGCAAAACTGTGGTATTCTTTATAAATTAATATTTCGTAGTTGTTGATCTTTTCTTAGCATTTTATTTGTTGTAGAATATAAGCCTTTTTCGAAATTTATCTGTACTATTTGTTAAAAATTGCCTTTTATTTTTAAATGTATGTAGATATATAATGTTATTTTTGTTCTTCTCTCTCCTTATTATTTTTTTGTTAGTGTATTTTAATTATTAACCTACCAGAGAATGAATCTCTTCAAATATTAATTTTACATGGGGAAAAAAGAAATTATAAAATTCTGTTTTTTTTTAAAAAAATAAATTTAAAAAATCCTTAAAAACAGGTCATATATACTCAACAAATATTCTAAAGAAAGGTATTGTAATTTAAGGTATTAATTATTTTAAGGTATTATTTATTTTAAGGTAAGTATTATAATTTATTTTGCCTTTGAATTTTCTTTATATTTCAAAGTGTTTAAATGTATTAAATTGGATGATGTAACTATCAATGCACATAATGCATTATCTGATAGATTTGACTTATTTTTGGAATACATGATGGAGTTAATGTTTTGAAATTTATTTATGTAGTCATATTTAGAAGTGTTTACAATTTAGTTTTGGTAACAAATTTGGTACCATTTAAAATATTTTACTAATTTATCTAAATAACAATTTAAAGAATTTCTATATTGGTCCTAAAATTTTGAATTATTCATTGAGTATGTTTGTTTATATTTTCCTAACTAGATGTTTAATAATTTATTACATTGTGGACAGTATCCACCCTTCAGTGCTGCAAATTATCGACAATTTATATTAAAACACTTTTATTTTAATGACATTTTTAACAATCACTATGTTTATTATGAAATCGAGGATACTTACATATTATTGTAACAATCACCAACTGTATTAATAACTCATCAAGTTAGTAACCCCGATTTCCTATGTGTCATACCTTCTGAATTGGCAACCATGTACTTTGTTTCATATGTCACAAATACATTGTGATAATACGTAAGTATCAAAGTGAAAAATGGCATGTTGTTGAGAGAAATAAAAATACTGATATTATAGAAATCTAGTGAGTCTATAATCACAGTGTAGTAAAATTATTAAAAAAAATTTAAACCAAATTTACCGAAATTTAAAATTTTTATAAAAAAGTAAAACATTTACTTATAAGTTTTTCTTACATCATATGTCTAAAATCTACTTCAGTATGGAGTATAAAATATTCTAAAACAGTGAAGACATTTTCTGATATGTTTGCTATTTAACCTTTATAACCCCACTTTTTTTTAAAAAAAAAAGAAAAGAAAACTTTGTATTACATTTTAAAAAATGGTTACATATGTATGGATACATGTAATCAGTTTCATTGCTATGTTTATATTTTCTATGATAAATTAAAATTTCTTCTGTATTATTACTTTTTTCCTTTGAAGAAAATTACTTCTGTATATTTCTTACTTTTTAGTAAATGAAACGTGAGTATTTTTAATTCCCATGTTTTTGCATTATTTCAATCCTTATGGTTTGTACAATTTTATGTTTTTTAGCTGTGGGTTTCACTCCCTTCACTCTTCTTTACCGAAAATATTACAGAATGTTATGTGTTTGACCAGATTTAACAAATTATAAAAAAAATTCTTAATGCTGTAGCTCATAAAAGTTGTTAGGTAAAACCTTGTATCTCAAAAATAAAGACCAAATCAAAATCTAAGCCTTAGTGGGATTTTTCAGGATGCTGACCATATAAGCCCTATCCAAGGATTAAGTTTGATATTAGATAGTTAAGAAGATCTTTTTAACAGCTAAACATTACAGAATAATCAATCAAAGTTCAAATACAACTCATTGATAGATTTTATAACCAATGGATTTAGCTGTAACTGCTTAGAATCTTTGGTACTTAGGTATTATTCTGTCGACCAACTTCTTAAAATTGAAAGATGTTGCCAGTTGAAAAAATATTATCAAAGGATTATATTCAACTATGCATGAGAACAGTTTTTGGCTATATATTTGGCAATATATTGTGGCATTTGGCCATGTCTTTTGATTTGACAAAAATAGTCAACAGTGTACCAAATCTTCACTTTTCATTATATCATGCATTGCAACTGATATTAGTATTTGATTGGAAGACACATTTAAAAGGAATAATATATTGATCCTCAGATAAAATGAGCACAAAAGGAAAAAAACCACTATTGGGAATACAATATAAGTGAAAATTTTAGGGTTTCTGTTGTCTACTGGAAATTTGTTTATGTTGCATGTTAATTATGAATAATGAATTGCTTGAAATGTTCATGTTAAATATAAATATATATGTTTCTTTTCTTTTATTAATTTTTGTTATCATTCTAATGTGTTGAAAAGAATTCATTAAAAAATTAACATTGTTGTTTGTGTGGTTTTAGATAAATCCTGTGGTATAAGTGTCTTAAATATAAACATATTGCATATTAAAACCTGCATAAATTTAGAAAAAAGAATAAAGAAAGGCATGAGTTGAAATGAAAAAAAAAATTATATATACCTGACAATTTTTCTTTGCTAGAATAGAATTTCTTTCTAATTCTGTGTTTATTACAAGTTACACAAAACACAAGAAAATACTAACATGGCATTTTATCTTACATATCTTGAATACTTTAATTAACCTTCAAATTATAAATCTTTGAAGAATATTTGGTTACTTAAAAATTGATCAATTTGAATAAAATTATACTCATCAACTTTCCATCTTTCACATTTCATGATTTTTAGTAAAAAAATATAACATTCCTCTTCAAATATTAAATAACCAACAGTTTCTTCTAATGTTTAACATTTTATGAAAAAAATGTTTTTTCTTTTATTTTTGCAACAATTCATTGTCAATATGTAAAAATAATTTTTTAATACTACATAATTTACTTATTTTAGATGCCTGATATTTCTGAAGAGCCTGCAAAAGGAATGACTTCTGTTGAAATTTCAAAATCTGAGGATTTGGATTCTCAGTTGTTAAAGGATGAAGGAAATAAGTTGTTTGCTGCTGGAGATTATTCTACAGCAATCAAAAAATATACTACAGCATTAAAACTGACCTCAGCAAATAGTGTAGAGGCTGCAATCCTTTTAAAAAATAGAGCTGCTGCTTACTTAAAATTGGGAGAGTATCGAAAAGTGGTTCAAGATACTAGTGCTGGTAATAATTTGAAATATTTCCTTGACATTTAATTTAAAAAGTTTTTATAATAAATTTAAATTAAGATCTCCAATCACTGGGCTGAGAACTTGTTGTCCTTCTTTGATATTCATTGACCGGGCTATCGAAGACGCAGCCAAAAATTGTTTTAGAGTGATGAGCTTAATTATAATCAATTTAATGAGTTTAAAAGATTTGTATTTTCATAATATTTAAATTGTAGTGTTTAATTATGAGCATTCATAAGTTACTATTATCGCATTGATCTTTTATACATTGATTTGTCCAGGACTGTCAAAAGGAAATAGAAGTTCTTCTCTAAGCCCACATACATCAAAAGTATATATATATGTACAAGCCTGGACTACTTTCCCTGAAGCTCAAATTTATTTAGAAAAAAAAAAACCATTGCTGCAATTAAATCCACTAAAATTAACAGTTTAATTCAAATTTTTTAAAAAAATTCTAAATTAAAAGAGATGGTTTCATTTTAATTTTTTTAAAATAATGTATACACTATTATAGTAAATTACTCTTAAAAATTTGAACTATTTACTAGTAAAACCACTTATATGTTAAAATAAATTTCCTGTTCACAGTTTTAAAGCCTTTTAATGCCCAATCTATCTTAAAAAAATTTAACACATGCAATTGTTTATGTGCTGAGTTCTCCCAATTCAACAATGAAAACCTTGGAATCCAAAGACTGAATTGAAGATTAGTGCTCTGTCGAGTATTATTCAAAAATGTAACAAACTTCAACTGCCATCTAGTGTCATTTAAAAATATTAATAAAACATTCCAATTTGAAATTATTCTAGTATGAGCAAGGACCTCAAGACTTGGAGATACTTGTCACATGTATGATACTGTGGTCCATGAAGGGAAAATCATACAATTACATATGTTATCATAGTTTAAATGAGTTAAGTAATTGTTGATCATGATTCAATTTAACTGAAATTTATAAATTTTTAATCATTTTTTTTTCATATGAGAATAAAAAAGTAGATATTAAAGGTTGTTAATTATCTTATTGAGTGAGTGAGTGAATGAATATTAATGGTGCACTGTTCAGCTACACGAGAGCTTTTGGCGACGGACCTCGTAATTTTGAACTATGGTCAAGTGATGGGGACGACACCTGAGCTGGCACCTCCTCTCCTAACTACCACACCACCCCTATGGAAGGACATTTAAGCTCTCAACAAATGTAATGTGCAACGCTCCCCTACATGGGAGGGGAACTCATGACATGCCTGCCATGATGTGACCACAGGGCTACTGCAACCCTTTATCTTATTGGAAAAAAAGAGTTATATAATATGTGAAGGAAATTTTCTTAGGTGTAATTTTTCATGCATAGCATTGAGGTGGTGCCTATCTGGGAAGACAGAACCCGCGACCTATGGATTCGTAAGCACATAACATACCACTAGACAAAAGAGATCACTACTGTCCGGAGGTTGTTACTGGCTTATGTAAATACCACTGCTACAGTACTCCCCCACCAGTGAGTTGGTAGATAGGCAAACAAACAGGATATTTGATTTGGTGAGCATGTGAGTTATTGCTGTTGCATCAAGTGAGTCTGATGACTTTTGATTGCTCTTGGGGCAGATAGATGACACCACAACAGCTGCACGAAGGTTGCATTTTTCTTATTTCAGTGTCAAGGTCACCAACGAAGGGATGCCTACCTGGGGGACAGAACCCGGAATTCGTATTGGATTCGCTATGGATTGGTAAGCACGTAACATACCACTAGACAAAAGTGATCACTACTGTCCAGAGGCTGTTACTGGTTTATGTAGATACTACCACTACAGCATCATTTAGTAATTGTTGGAGTATTTTTTCCCAAGTCTACAGAAAAAATTCAAAAGTTAACCAAATCAATTGCTTCAAATAAAAATGTAAAAAAATTGCTGATAAATTTATTTAAACCTTCTGGATACGTTCCCTTGTACATTCTTCCATAGGCCAAACAAGAAATGAATTTCATTAATTTTATTACCAAAAATAGAAATTGGGATCACTTCCTAAATCTCAACTTTTTGAGCTTCTAAAGAAATTACTGTTCTTGTAACTGACCCAGAAGTTTAATGACTAGTTTAAAGTATTGTCATATTTAACTATTGAAAGTTTTATTTAGTTTGTATAAATTTATCTTTCAGCTCTAGAAACTACTCCTGCTGATGTAAAAGCATTATTTAGGCGATGCCAAGCCTATGAAAAACTTGAAAATTACAGTGATGCATTTAAAGATGCACGTGCTGTGAACCACCTTGACCCTAAAAATAGTGCTATCAAACCTATTTTAACAAGATTAAATGTGAAAGTGCAAGAAATGGTAAGTATTTTTTTATACCCAAAATGGTAAGATATTATATTTATATAAGTTTTACATATTTTAGTCTAGATTTTAAAGAAAATATTTATTAACATATATCTGTATTACTTAATAATTTTTTTTTATAAAGATACCATTATATATATTTAGCTTATATTGAGAGATCACTATCCATTGACATAGTTCTGAAGAGTGTATTAATATTTTTTCTTATTTATAAAGTTCTTAACATATATATATACTATTTAAAATGAACTCGATTCATGTGATGCCTTGATTACATAACAGATACAATCATGTTTCCTGCTGATATCAATTTTATATTTATTAGTAACTTTTATTCTACCATCATAAACATTAGCATATCTAAAATATCACATTATAGCTTCATGAAACCGACATATACCAAAATTTAATAAGTAAAAACAATTTTTGATTAAAGTAACCGTACACTGTACCTATTTCTAATTTTAAAAAGTGAAACATTATCAATAAATATTGATTACAAATATATACTTATAAATCGTGTGACTTTCAATGGACTGATTTAAATTATCTAAAAGACACCTCAGTTAGCATTTAATTTTTTTTATATCTACAGAATCATATTGTGTAATCCATCATCAAAATATTTAACATCAAAAGTCACATTCCTAGATTCAGAATTGAGATTTGTGCAGCAATTTTATCTTGTAACACAGATGTGAAAGAGAAAAAAAAACCCTGAATTAATTTGAAGATGTAAATTTTAATAAAAACCTAAAGAAAATTAAATCTTTAGAAGTTCTTAATGCAAGTTATGCTGTTGGTGTGTTAAATTCGAACATTAGAATCAATTTGTAATGTTAATACAACAAGAAAATCTTTTATTATTAATGTATATAAATAACAAACTAATCAAGGCTTAAAAGAGTTAATTACTATATAAAACAAAGATATTTACGCATCCTTAGATTGATTTAAATCAAGGATTTTAAAAATGCAAGTAGGATATTTTTTAAAAATGTTTTATTAAAAATTATCTAATATATCTTCATGTAGTACTTATTATAAAGAACAAAAACTTTTTGTTATCAATTTTTTTAATCTTTATCAGTATTTTATTATTATAGGTGCTAAATGTGTTGTGTTATGAAAGGAGATTTTTTGCTTACTTTAGAAAAGTAAAATTGAAAGGGGAAAAGTTATAAAGAATGTGTCCACTCTTTGAATTATCAATAGTACAATTATTTTAAAGAAAAGTTTAAAATATGTCTGAATTTTCTTTAATTTTAATAATAACACAATAAATTTGTTTCTGAATTTGAAATATGTGTGTGAATCCACCTTTTTTATTATGAAATATATTTATAGGCTAAGGAGCAAGCTAGTACAATGAACAAAGTTAAAAGTATGTTTGACTATCTCTTAGGGGATGATACAACAGCAGAAAATAGACTTCAGGTAATAAACTCGCACTTTTTTTAATTTTTAAAATTAATTTGCTTTACTTATCCATGTTTTGCACATATTCAATCTTGTTATTCATTAAATCAAACTGAAAAATACTGATAATCTTTTTGCAAATGATTATCATTCAAAAATACCTTTTCTCATACATACAAATGCATTAACACTTAACTTCCCATGGTTGCATTTCTGCTACTTATGATTAATTTTAATTTAACAGACTCAATATTTTTTAATTACCTACAAATCACTTATCTTATAAATACAGATTACTGCAACGAAATACATGCTAATTTTGTCACTAGATCGCATCAAATTTTTTACAGAAATCACAACAATTATAAAAATCTCTGATGCCTCAAGAACTGTGTTTTTTCTATAAAAAGAATCCATTATATTTTATGCTTCCTCTAGTTTATTGACAAAATAAATTACCAGGTAAGAAATTTAAACATTTTATGTTCATTTAAAAGTTATCTTGATTTTCTAATGGAAAAAGTTCGAAAGAAATTTGATTTTAATTATATGTTGCAGGTCTGCAACATTGGTCTTTGGTTACCATTTGGACATGGCCAAAAACTGTATACTAACCCAAGATGAAATTGATAAATATATGAATAATTCGGATGAATTAAGTGAGGATGATGTTGATTTTTACCAGATTTTGTGTCATCTAATGAAGATTCGGATAACAACTGTGAAAATTAGTGTTGGTTCACAAAATATGATTCAGAATATAAAAAAATCTGATGATGATAATAAATTAGATAGAAATATTTCAGTCAAAGAACTTTTTTTTAAATTTAACTTTTAAAAATAATAAAATATTGTCAAAGAATATTTTATGGAAAAATCGAAAACATTTCATTGAATGAAGAAATAATAAAATTCCATGGGGATGTCACACTAACAAGAGAAATTATGTATTTGGACACTCCATACCAATTTTTAAATATTTATGGACGGACAAGATCATAAGTTACATTTATGAAGAGAGCAAACAATATGGTATTCAAAAGAATCCAAGTAAGGCTTTGACTACATCAGAAAATGAAATAAATCAATATTTGGGTATTTGTTTTGATGCATCTCTAGTTCACACCTGCCAAACTATAGAGCATACTGGTCAGAAGAGCTTGGATTTGATCGATTTAAAGAGACAACGCCTCTTAAAAAATTTGAAACTATTAGACAGTATCTCCATTTTAATGATAATGATAAACATCTACCAAGAGATCATCCTAACCATGATAGGCTACATAAAATTAGACCCCTTTATGATGAGCTAAATAAAAATTTTGCTAAAGTTCCTTTAGAAAGGCATCTATAAATTGATAAGCAAATATGCTCAACTAGAGTAAGACATTATATGAAACAGTACTTACCAATGAAGCCACATAAATGGGGATTCAAATTTTTTTGTACTTTGTGGGATATCAGGTTTTGCCTATAAATTAGTTATATTCAGGCCAAGAAAATAATGAAAAGTATAGGCAGAAAAGGGAACCAGATTCAGGTGCTAGTGCAAATGTCATAATACGATTAGCAAGAATTATAAGTTGTAATAAAAATTATACACTCTACTTTGATAATTAGTTCCAAACTGCAAGAGCTACACTCAAACTGAGTGCAAAAAGTGTAAAGTAGGACTTTGTTTCAACGAAGTCAATAACTGCTTTAAAAATTTTCATTGTATGTAAGGCTAGGGCAATTTAAAACAATGAATAATAAAATCCTCATATAAAAAGAAGTTTTGTAATTTACAGCACTACTGCACAATGTTGCACTTCTGCTACAAACAAAAAAATGACGGAAATTGAATTCAAAACTGCTTAATTTTTTTTTTTCGTATTTTTCACTTTTATTATTACTTGAGAACTAGCTGATATAATTTTTTATAGAAATTTAAAAAATTGCGAAGTTAAGGGTTAATAGTGTTTCTACTATAATACACATGTGATTATGTTCACACTTTTATTTCATAAATGTTTTTTAATAAATGCACGTTTAAAAGTTAATCAATGAATTCAAACACTATTTCTTACTGAATTTTAGAGAGATTTAGAATGAAAAAATTTAATTATTTTTTTTTAATCTTTCTAAATTAAATTTGTATTACATCATCTTTTTAAAACTTTTGTTTTTATTTATTCACTTTTTAAATTTTTGTTGATCAATAGATAATATGAAAGTTCTATGTATAACTTTATAATTGTGCAATATTGCACTAAGATCTGATCAAATACTTTAATTAAGTAAAAGGTAATGGTACTTGTTTTGAATAGGCTGCAAATAACATTGTTGTATTGTGTAAAGAAAAAGCTGGTGCAGAATTAATTATGCAAGAAAGTGGTGTCACCAAACTCCTGGCTGTTATGAAACTAGAAAAAAATGAAGAAATATCTATAGCTGTCATCAGAGCCTTTGGAGAACTGTGTAAAAATTATATTCCTAGGGTAGGTTTTTTTTTTCCTTCAAAAATTCTATATTTTTCTATTGCTTAGAACATTTGCTTGCTTTTAATTTGTATTAGTTTTTTGCTTGTCAAAAAGTTTGGAATTTCATGATAAGTAACTTAAATTTATATCTTAATTTTTCTTGATATCTGAATTATCTTTCTTTATAATTAATTTTTTTATAATTATTAAATTTTAAGAAATAGTGTATTTTCATGTTTTCCTCACCTTTTGAACATTATTATTCTTGACGGTAATACCTAATTTATAACCTTTTTACATTGTTGTATATTTGTATTCTATCAGCTTTCAATTATTTTTTAGAAAAGGAATCTGTATTTTAAAAACTATTTTATTTAGAAATATGTATTCAATTTAAAAAATACCTTGAAATTTCATCAAATTTCATTTTTAAAAGGATATTCATGTATAATTTTTGCAATGAAATAAAATGTATATTTTTACAACTTATTTTATCAAAGTAATTGTATAATTTCAATGATTGTTGTTTTATAACAGGGGTTTCCAACCCGCAGGCCACACGTGGCCTGCCAGTATGTAAGTTGTGACCCGCTGACTCTTTTTTAAAAAAATTTTAAATATCAGGTTTTTAAAGTTTTTTCATTTTGAAATTTATTGGAGGGGAAATTATATAATATATATATATATACATATAATATCTACAATGTATTTACCTGTTACCTATTCTTGTTTAAAAATAAATCCTTTTTGATAGTAGAAATGTCCTTTACATTAAAATAAATTTATATTTTATGAAACAGTTACATTTGAATTTACTATAATAAATTACTTTTTTTATAAATTCCGAATTGCATTATGCATATCCTTTACTATGGATAGTACATGATTCTCTGTGTGTGCGACTTTCATTTCTCCTCCTCCTTTTCTATTTGGAGTGCCCAAAAAGCAAGAGGCAATCAGAGATGTTTTTTAAAGTTTAAAAAAAATGTTCAGGATGGTTAAAATAAAGAGAAATGTATACTTAATCGTTTGCGAATGACAGTGCAATCAAATGTCAACAATGAGCAATGAAAGATCAATTCAAAAGGAACACTGTAATTTTCAAGAAAATGGAAACTAACATTTTAAACATTATTTGATCATTGCATTATTATATTATCTATGTCTGTATACATGAAAAATAATGAAAACAATAATAATAGTTCATTCTGCTTTAAATTTTCACTCCAATAAATGGTTTTTTTTGTTTCCAAATCTGATATAAAGGTACATATTTTTATGTGCAGCCCACGAGATTATAAAGTTTTTCCGAAATGGCCCGCAAGGTCATTTGGGTTGGACACCCCTATTTTATAATATGTATCCAGAATTTATTTTTGATCTGTACTGTAGAATTATTAACAGAATAGGTTTTTGCACCAAAATTGCTTTGTCAGTTAAGTAAAAAGTTTTCTTTGTACTTGCAAAAAGTATAAAATAATTATCTAATTCATGTACATATTTCTGCATTGAATGTTAAGTTCCATGCAAAAAAGTTTTTTTTCTTCTTTAATATCTAAATTATAAACATTGATTCAATAGACATTACATCATAATAATGATTTCATATCAGTTTATATTGAAAATTTATAAATTAAAATTTAAAAATATCTATTAAATTAAAATTTTAAGTATATCTTCATTTAAAAACTTCTTCAAATTTCCAAAGGGAATTGTAAAAATCAAATGTGTGATAGTTTTTCTCTTCGTAAAAATTGTAAGAATAGAATCTTTGTACTGATAATTTAATCCTTCTTTAAGATCTGAATAATTTGTATACTTCATTTTAGTTTTCATACAAATCTCAGAATTATTAATCTTGGTAATTAATCTGGAATTTTTAAATTTATTAACTGTGTGTGTTACACACCCAAACTTCTTCCTTTTTTATAGAAACAATGCATATCTTCTTTTTATTTTAGGAAGTTTTTATTGGCCCCTTTTTTGTAATACTTTCTGTAAAAGATAATTAAATTCTTTCATTTATGCAGACAAAACAGATCCTGAAGGAAATTGGTGTATCTTTTCTTATTGAGAATCTCAATTCCAATTCAGAAAATTATGTTACTGCTGTTCAGTATTTCGTTCAAGTAATCCTGAATGTTTTAGCTGGAATGGATGTTAGGGAAGGAAAGAAAGCAGATAAAAAGCTTGTAAAAGGTTTGTTATTTAGTATATTTGTATTAATTTTTTTTAACGTTCATGCTAAATTAGAATTATTTGATAATTTTAAAAATTTATTTCTTTAGTATTAATTTTTGCTATGAAAAGACAACAAATTTGTACATATATGTAGGCTGTTCAATAAATAATAAAACTAATTTTACTGCTGCAAAACCACTCATCGGAATGTTAATTTCTGTGACATAAGAAAAGTTTGTTGTCTGTATTAACAAAAGCTACCGATAGATGGTGTGTACAGACTCATGTTCTTGAGTATCACATGCTTGAACTGAAGCGTGTTTGCGGGCACCTACAAGATGCAGCCAGCTGTTGAAATGGAAGCAAAAATCAGCATCGGAGATCTTTGGTATGATACAATATAATTAAAGACTGAAACAAGAAGGCGACAATATCTTAAAACATTTCATCACAGCAGACAAAGCTTGGTTGTATCACTAATCCAACCGTAAAACAAGAAAGTAGTAAATGAAAATATCCGTCTTCACTTACTCCCAAGAAAGCAAAAACTGTGAAATTGGCTGGTAAAGTTATGACCATAATTTTTTTGATTATGAAGGAAGTGTGTAACTACATGCTGTCGAACCCAGTACTACCGTAAACAGATCATACTACGTGAATGTCCTGTGAGCAATGATACGGCACGTTAAAAGGAAACATCTATTGACCAAAATGGCTTCCTATTGCACCATGACAATGCCCAATCACATATTGTTTGTTGTGTACTGGATGTTTCACAGCAGAACAACTTAGAGATTTTACCACACCCTCCATACAGTCCTGATAGAACTCCATGCAATTTCTAGCAGTTTCCTCAACTTAAAAAACCATTATGAGGCAAACGTTTTGCAAGCAACAAAGCATGTGTAAAGTCTGCATAGGCAATTTTGATAAACCTCTCACAAAATGTACTTTTACATGTTTTTAAAAAGTGGACAGAACGTTGAGATAAATGCATTCATTATGTGCCACAGAAGTTATTTTGAAAAAGGCCATGTAAATGATGACAATTAAAGGTATTTTTTTAATAATTTTAGTCTTATTACTTATTGAACAACCCTTGTATTTAACCGTATTTCCCTTCTAAAAAATAAATACAGATATTTTTTTTTCTAACATGAAAACAATAATTCTATCTTTATTTATTTTGTTGATTGCCTTATTTTTATACTTAGAAAATGAACAACTGATTGATACAATAATGGAATCTCTTGTGAAAAGTGTTTCAAGTCGTGTCATGTCTGCTATTGGACGTGATGCTCTTTTAGAACTTGTGATGAAAAATGTTGATTGTGAAGCATTGAATTGGAGTCACAAACTTGTTTCATGTGGAGGTAAATAATAATTCTCATTGCTTTCTTTCCCTGTACTTTATTGAATTTTGCAAAAATAATGTTTTAGATTGTAATAAATGTTCGATTTTTTTTTTCATTTTTCTAATTTAAAAAAAGAAAATAATGTCTCTAGTATTTTTAATTTCTGAAGTATAATGAAATAAAAGGGTTTTTTTATGGTGGATATTTTACATATTAGTTTTTTAAAAATGTAGTTTAAATTTTAATTATTGGACCTTATCGATAATGTAATTTCTATACTATGCGAAAAAGGTTTTTATTAATAGCATATTGTGTGTTTTTAATGCAATTTGATTTTTTTAAAAGAAAAAATATATTATTTTATGCTAGCCATGTGTAACTTTTTGGTTGGTGATATTTAAGTTGAACTGTGGGTTTGAAGCCTGATTCTATAAAAAAAAACTTGTCATGCCAAAAATAAAGATGAATGTTAAATTGAATTTTTCTTCAAAGTCTTCCTTGCAATATAATAGAAAGTTTGGAGAAAAATGTATCAATTTCATTTACTATTCTTGCCACTTATCTAAAGTACAAAATCAATGTGTTCAGTTGCCATTGTGTGAAGTCTGAAATATTAATTCAAATCATATTAAAACAATTTACAAAATAAATACTAATGAAGTTTTTCTACTAGAAACATTTTTCAAATCAATTGTTCAAACCATTAGTAATCACTTAAAAAGGAAAAATTTTGTAAAATTAATTTAAAAAAGCCTTTTTTTCAGTAGTTAATTACTATTCTAATAAATATTTTTAGGTCTTTGGTGTCTTTTGGAAGTTGCTAGTGAATTACAAGAAATTCATTATGAAAGTAACATGCATATTACTGGTCGCACTTTAACCCATGTTGCTGTGGCTCTAGAGCGTATTTATTATGGTATGGATTGTGACAAAAGTAGGGAAAACTACAGAGCAAAAGTTTTAGAATTTATCAAGTGAGTATATGGTTTGTTTTAAATAACTTATTTTAATTTAATATGTAGAATTTTATTAGGTGTAGATTTAAATTATAGTAATTTCTTGAAATGTCTTTGTTATTTCACGTATCGAAATCCTCAGCTTTAATTTCATTTTTTTTTTCCACCTCTGTTCAAAGAAATTCATTTTCTTGTAACTTTTTTGTATGCTAATAAAAACTAGGTATTTGTATAACTTTTATAATCTTATGAATCTTTGTCCTTTGTAAAAACTTTGATTTTTTTTTACTAATGTTTTCGATTGTTTTCCCTTTTAATGTTCATATCTTACCAAGCTTACTTGAGGACTAAACACTGGGGGTTTTTGCATCAGACTGACCATCTGACCAGAACATCTGCTCATACACCTCAGCACCCAAGGTCACAAACACTGAGATGGGCTCAGTAGGCTTTGGCCTTCATGTGCTGTTGTGCCATTGAGTTTAGTTTAATGTTTATATCTTATATTTTCTTTTAAATATGAATTCACATCGGAGTACATTAACCTGGTGTATAACATATATATTACATTTTTCCTTAAACTATTCTGTATATGTTAATTGCTTATAAGTGTAGCTCTTTATAGTATCAGTGTTAATGATTCACGGAAGCAATGTTGAACCATATACTTTCTTATGGAATACTATAGTTTGTTATATACTGTAGAGTTAAAGATATCTACATTTGTTTTGCATTGTACCACTTAGTTTTATTTGCTGCTGTTTAGTATGTAGAATGAGATGAATGCAAGAAATTTTAGATATAAAGAATAGGAATATTACGTTGCTTTTCTGTGTTAGTGGTATATATTATATTAATTGCAATTATGTTTTGTGTTTTATAGTTATTATTAGTAAATTATTTTAATAACTTTTATTATTTTAATAAAAGTTTCTTATGATTATTTGCATTTTTAGTGATAAATTGCGAGGTGCTGATATTGAAGATAAAGTTAGAGCTACAAGAACTATAACTGCTCTTTTACAGGTATTTACTGACATTCTTCTCTAATTTTGATAGATTTATTCTTTTTAAAAAGGAAATGAATTTGTTAAAATAACTGATTGTTCATATAAAACAGCTTTTAATTATGATATATTGATCTATATTTAATTTCTATATAAAAATAATTAAATACATATTATTACCATACATGGCTGTAGTGGAGAAAAAAGCTGAGATAACATAAATTTATTCTAAAAATGACAAGAATTTACAGCAGCAAAACCACTCTTAACATATAACTCATGCTTAGGATTCCCTGTTTTTGATATCTGAAATATTAAAACTGAATGATGATGCGTGCCTCTCTGTATAAATGAAAGGAATCTGGGTTAAATGCAAATCCCCTTTTCGGAATAGGCCCTTTTGCACTGATTATCTTTACAAAAATTAAACTTTAAATGAGTAAAGACAAGCAATAACATTGGTGAATAAATATTTAAATTATTTCTTTATATGTCCACTCGATATTAAGTTTAATGTTTTTTTAGGGTCCAATTGAAGCTGGAAATGCTTGTTTAGCTCAAAAGGGTGTTGTAGAAATGATGCTAGCAATGGCATCGAGTGAAGATGAACTTCAGCAAGTAATTACTTAGAAATAAAAACCATTCATTAGTGTTATCAAATATTTTATAAGCTATTAAGAATATTTTTGTATATTTTATTAGTCTTTCAGTGTTATATATTTACATGTTATGTTCTTATACATTTATGTCTGGTTTAAAGTTCATAATTTTCTAAAAATATTTTTATAACTGTCATATTATTAATGGTTTAGCAATGCATTAAAAAATCAGATACTTGATACACAACTTTAATTATATGATTGTTTTATTTACTTTGTTTTACTTGTTTATAGTCAGATTTTTGCTCTATAATGGTTTATTATGTATTACAATCTAAGTTTAACAGATAGCAATTTAATAATAATTTGTTTTTTCCTTTATGAAATAGTTTTATTTGAAAAGTTTTAATTATGTAAATATTTTTGTTTAGAGAGTTTCTGCAGAAGCAATAATTGCTGCAGCATCTAAAAAAGACAAGTGTACAGCTATTGTTTCAATGGGCACAGATATTTTAAAGAAATTGTACCAATCTAAGAATGAAAACATAAAAGTTAGAGCTCTTGTTGTAAGTATTGCACATGCTGTCTTTAAGAACATTTTAAAATTTATTTCTAGTTTTTTTTCATTTTATTAGTTTATTACTTTTAAAGATTTTATTTATTATCGTTTTGCTGTGTCTTTAATGCATCTTTATTGTTATTTTACTTAAGACATATATTTTTATGTATTTTTTAATAATAAATTCAAAGAAGGAATATTTTTTTTTATTTAAATATATATACTTAATGTGTTGATGTGTTTGAGGAAAAAAATATTTTCATGGTAGCACAATTTTAAAATATTTGTGAGTTATATTAAAATTGCAGTTTAAAATACTTATAATTTCATTTATGCTTACAAAACAATTTTTTTAAAAAAAAATTGTAATTTATTTATAGGGAAAATTACATTTAAAAATTACTATCACCAATCACATTATTTTTTGATAATTATCTCAAGTATAATTTCAGGTTCCTTAGATCCATATTTTTAAATCTGATTTTTTTTTCTGTTTCTTTTTTTTTCAACTATTTTTAATCATTTATTCAAACTTAAAGCACCCCTTACCAGATTGTATTTCTCTAAAATTATTTACCTTAGAATACAAAAAAACAAATTTACCAGATTGGCAGTATTCATAACAATCAATAAATCAATCTATTTCAAGAATTATCATTATTTTTCTCCAAATAGTTAAGTCGAAATATTCTATGGAAAATTGTAATAAATTGCTTTTTAAATGTGCTTAATTTTAAATGTATTATATTAAATTTTGTGAAATGGTTCTGCATAATTGTTTTGCAACATTTTGCTCTGATGGAAAAAAGTATGTATGAATCATAAAATACAATCTCTGACAATAAAGTTCGGTAAATGAAGTCAGAACGGCCGATCATGGAAACACTGGCGAAACAAAACGCTGCACATGCATAGTGGCAGGTGTTGACTATCTGTCTCCACCATTGTTCAGTTGAAACTCATTTGTGTTCCATGTAAGACATGTTTTACAAAGTGCTTGCTTATGTATGTAAAACAGGAAAATGAACGAACAAAAGATCAATTTAAAGGTTTTTTTTTAAACTTGGCAAGACACCAAAAGAAATACGATGCTGATCGTATTTATGAAGATCAAGCACTGTCCATGAAGTGTGTTACGAGTGGTTCGCCCGTTTTCGAGAAGCCAGGGATAGTTTCTGACAACCCACATAGCGGAAGACTGGCGATCTCCGACAGTAACAAAAACATTGAGAAAGTGAGGTGATTAATCACTAAAGATCATCAATTAACTGTGTGCATGATCGCTGATGAACTGCAGATTAATTGTGAATCTGTGTGACAAATTGTTACTTAAAATTTAGGGATGTGAAAAACGTGTTATCGATATTAACGATATTTCTAACATCCAACGAAATGTGACAAGGCTTTTGAACTCCATCCCAAAAAAAGACTTCTTGCAAAGTTTCCAGGACTTGTTCTGCAGATCTCAGGGGTGCATAGTTATGGGAGGTGACTATTTCAAAGGACAGTAAGGTAACTTTCGTTAATGTTTCATCTATGTTAATTTTACAGAACTATTCACCGAACTTTATTGTCAAAGGCTGTATTATGTAAAGTAATATGGATTGATATTACATTTTTTTTCTATTTTTGTGCTTAGGGACTCTGTAAAATAGGCTCTTCAGGAGGATTCGATGCATCAATCAAAATGTTTAGTGAAGGGTCTTCATTAAAACTTGCTAAAGCTTGCCGCAAGTAAGACCGATTATTAAACAGAATTGTATGAAATTTTTTGCATTGTATTTTTATTTTAATTTTACTTCCATGAAGATTTTTTAAATTAGTTAATCAGTTAATTAATTTACAGTCAAACCTCTGTTAAATAAAGTTGCTAAATCCCGAAAAAAAGTTCGTTGTGTGGCAAATTTGTTAAATAAAGTTCCATTTTTTTATATACTTTAAAAACCACATAAAACAAATGTTAAATTCATAAACACTATGTTACTTAAAAAAGTAATTATTCACACTTTTTTTTAAAAAAAATTAATATCTTTGCATTTTATATATCTCGCCCATCAAAAAAAAATCTGCAAGGGAAAAAAAGATATTGTCCAGGAATACACTGTATTTTTAACTTTAAAAAATAATTTTATATTAAAACTAATAGATTTTTTAACACTTTCTAATTTTAAGTCTATGAGTAATTTTAAACATACATTATTTTACTAGTAATTTTAAGTATGCACTACCATATGTGCGTCCATTATGACCATTTCAGTGCTCTAGTTGAGTTAGGAACCTGGTAATACCAGTTCAAAATCATCGATCATTCTAAAATGTGCTGAAGGAGAAAATAATTCGAAAAACGACCTAAAAAATTTTTAAAACAGGGAGAAAAAGATCGAATTACAAAAGAAAAAGTTTGTTATATAGAAAATGCACCTCACTATTTAAAGGTTATTTAAACAAAGAAAAAAAGTAATTGTTCTTTTGTTACAATGTAAATAGCTCTTGATTCCAAGAAAAAGTTTGCAAATTAGAAGAAATCGTGAAATAGAGGTTCGTTATATGGTGGCTCAATTGTATTTACTTCTGAATTTTTCATACACACGCATGCATGTATATATGTGTGTGTTTCCTTTTTGTATTTCCTGGAATGTAGAAAAATATCGTATTATATATATGGCCCTGCTTTAAAAAATGAGATAATTTTAGAAAAAAGATTTATTTTTTTACTTGTGTCATTGCTATTTATAAATATTGTTTAACGTAAATTTTATGTTAAATATATTTACATATTAACGATTTATACTTAAAAGTCATCCATTTGTTTTTACTTTAGGTTTTTAATCAACCCCAAAAAGGATAAAGATTTAAGAAAATGGGCAGTTGAAGGTCTCTCTTACTTAACACTAGATGCAGATGTTAAGGAAGAACTAATAGAAGATAAATCAGCTATACAAGCACTTATTGATCTTACAAGAGTTAGTAGGTTTTTCTTACATAATTTCATAAAAAAAATTCTCATAACATTGTGTATTCTGTGAAAAATGTATAATAAATAAGTTAAAGATTTTTTTTAAAGATTATCATATGTTTATGATTTTTCTGAAATTACTTTTATTTCTTGCATAAGTTAAAGACTCTCTCTCTCTCTTTTTAAATCGTATGTGAATTTTAGTAACTGAAGAAATTAAGCATGTTATTTTACAAAGTTGCAAATTAACCTTTTTTTTAAATTTTTAGGAAGGAGATTTATCTGTTGTATATGGGTGTGTTACAACTTTAGTTAATCTTACAAATAGTTATGATACCGAAGAAATGATACCAGAACTTGTCGAGCTTGCAAAGTTTGCTAAACAGCATGTTCCAGAAACACATGTGAAAGTAAGAATTCAGTCACAAAATGGTGTAGTATATATTCACTTAAGATGTATTCATTCTTGTTACAAATGTATGCTTTAGTAGTTATAAGTATTTCTTTTGTCATAAAAAATTATTTATTTAATTTTGATTTGTGTTTTAAACATGAGGTTTAATTAATAGACTTGACATTATTGTATAGGATGCAAAAGAATATATTGATAAACGAGTTAAAATACTTACTGAATCTGGAGTAACTGTTGCCCTTGTTGCTTTAGCAAAAACAGAGAGTAAAAATAGCAAGGAACTTATAGCTAGGTAAATTAGGTTTTCTTCTTTTACAGTTTTTACTTTTTGAGTAGATGAACATATAAGTACTTAATGAAATATTATTTTTGTAGGGTCTTCAATGCAATTTGTGAACAACAAGAGTTGAGAGGCACTGTGGTTCAACAAGGTGGAGCTAAAGTAAGTAACTCAGATTTTATATATAATTTTTTTTTCAAGGATGGTTATGAATGATTTTGTGTTGGGCACTCCCATTCCAATTAAACTCTTAAATGAAACAAATGTTTTTATTCACATATTTAATATCGTTTTTTTTTTTTTTTTTGCATTAAATAGGTACTTGTAAATTTAGCTTTAGAAGGAACAGAGAAAGGGAAATTAACAGCTGCACAAGCTCTTTCAAGAATTGCTATCACCATGAATCCAGAAGTAGCTTTTCCTGGTCAAAGGGTATGAAATAGCTATTTTTATTACATTTAAAGTTTGGAAATTTAATATTTCTCTAACGTTATAAGGAATTTTTCAAACTTCGAATGAATTTTTGCTTAAGAATTGAGGTGTGTACCTTTTGGGTATTTCTTTTATAAACAGATTTATTTGAAATTGAGAATGCAATTCCAGTTGTATTCTATAAAGTTTAAATCCTATACAAAAAAGTAGCATTAGAATCAGAAATATTCATTTATTTCTTTGAGAGAAACAATTTGCAAAAAAGACTTGTTTTACAGGGTAGTCGAGTCAGAATATTTTATAGAAAGATTTTTTTTATATATTTTGTTTTTAATACTTCTTATACTTATATAATGTTATATTCTCTATAAAATAATTTAAATTCATTTCTCTTTGTTTTAAAATTTATGAAGCATAGAATAATGTTAAAATATTTGTATATATATATATATATTTTAACTACATTAAAAATGTTCTCAATATTGTAATTTGCATCGTTATAAAATGTGTAACAAATTGAATTTTTACATTACATTTATAGATAAATTCCTATAATGTATATAATTCATCCGTTTCCTTTTTAGTTAAGATTTTCATTTTTTTAATGTATGTTATGGAAAGTAATGAATTTTTTTAAAAATGTTTATGAAAAGTTAGATAAAAATTGCTGATTTATTCAAAAAATTTAATAGTTTAACATATTTCACTATTCATTTTCAACTGATGACTATTATCAGCATACTTCAGATTTTAAAATAATTCTATATATAGTTTATTTTTATTTGTATGATTGATTCAACATTGTTTTTCAACTTCCAAATTACTTGTACAATTTTTTTAATCCTGAAATTTTGTACCAATTGAATTTTATTTTTAAAATTTATTCTTACAGTGTGCTGAAGTAGTTAGGCCAATCATGGCACTTTTACATCCAGATTGCAAAGGTTTACAGAATTTTGAAGCTCTCATGGCTCTGACAAACTTGGCGCAAGTAAGCCCAAGTGTGAGGTAAATATTATTTAGTATATTATCTAGTGTTTAAAGAATTGATTAAATCTTATTTTATTAATTATTCCAATTAGCATGTATAGAATTCAAATTCTAAAAATATCAGATTTTTATTATAATTTCATATTAATGTATTTTCTCATCTCGATCATTTTCAACAAATAAAAACTAGAGTCTTCAATTTGCACATATAGTTATTCAGATAGAACATTTAACAAAATAGGGGTAGTTTTTTTATGAAGATCAAAAGTTTGTCAAACAGGCTGTTTTGAATATAATTTAAATATATATATAAGTTGACATAAGATTGGCAGTATTTGTGTAAACAGCAAATTTCACGATTACTGAGAAAATATGTAAATAACTGTTATCTTAATGAAAGAATAATAATATATGAAAAATTAAAAACATTTGCCATAGAACCTGCAATCATGTTTTATTGATAATACCAAATTAGTTCCATTTTCAATCTACATTTTTATTCTTTCATGCTTGCTGCAAGTATAATGTATTTCTATTTGATATACTGTAAATATCTTTACATGTTACTGTTTATTTTTGCTCCATTAAATGTTTGAATCACCCTGTAATTCCTAACTTTTATAAATTAAAAGCTAATTCCTCTTACGAAAGAGAAAGTACAAATATTTTACGTATGTATTCAAAGTTACTATTTTCCTATTTAATGTCATTATTACAGGCAGAGGATTTTGAAAGATTCAGGCTTACCTAAAATTGAAGAATATATGTACCAAGATCATGAAATGCTCAGAAGAGCTGCTACTCAGTGTGTTGCAAATCTTATGGTTTCTGATGATGTATGTATTTAAATTTTTGCAAAATATTTTTTTAATTAAGTGTTTGAAAAAATGCATTAGTGAATATTTATTAAATAAGCTTCAATTACATAGTTTTTAACAAATATTTTCAGGTGGTTAAATTATATGAAGTGCCAAATAATGATCGAGTTAAGTTCTTAGTTTTGATATCTGATGACGAGGATTTAGATACTGCTAAAGCTGCATCCGGAGCTTTAGCAATGCTTACGAGTGTCAGTAGAAAAGCCTGCAAAAAAGTCTTTGATGTAAGTTTTTTTTTTAATATTGCATTTATGGGATGAAGTGATCACGAATGAAAAATAGTTTAGTTAGCAATGTGTTATCTATCTTAGTCTTAATATGGAAGAGGAAGTTATTTTTTTAAATGTATACATGCTTCAAGTTAATGTTGAAAGTATTAAGAGAGAACCAAGGCAAAGCTCAAAGAATGTATTTAATCCTCAATTGAATAAAATTAGTTAAAAGATAACTAAAAAATTAACCCTTATCAAATTAATTGTCTTTTGCTTTTCACATTGTATGTTTAAATAATTATGTAATTACCAAATAATTTTTATGTTAAATCATTTTGAAAAAAAAAACCATTTATTGAATATAAATAATATTTCAAACCCTTGATTTTTTGTTGGTTTCTGCTTAGTGTAACTTTTTGTAGCTGTATTATTTTCAAGTATAAAATTGAGTTAAATACTAAAAAGCAAAATAAATTTTATAATATAGCATAGAATGTTAAAATAAGTTTTTCAAATGTCTTATGTGCGAGCTCATTTGGAAGAATTTCCTTTAAAATTTATATTAAAATCTTAAAATCAGGTTCAGTTTATGTTAACGAGAATAAAACATCAAAACAAAATTTACAGCTCAAATTATTTAATGGTAAACTAAACACTTTTTCCTTTTTTATTAAAGTATGTTTTGTGTATAATTACATTCTAATTATGATATGTCTCAAGTTTTTATTCTACAATAAAATTGAATATTCCTTCTAACAGAAGGAAGTCTTCATATGTTTAAGAATTCTTAAATGTTTCTATTTTAACGAAAATTTTTACTTTTCAACTAAAATTTTATACCTTAAGGTATAATTAGGAAATCAATTCAAAATTATGTGTATTTATTTTAATGTTATAAATTGTTAATGTACTTTCCATTGTTCCTTAGACCAAAGCATGGCTTGAAATCTTGTGCAAATTATCTGCAAATGCTGATAAAGAACTCTGCCACAGAGGTGTTGCTATAGTTTATAATCTCATTCATGCCAGTCATTCATGTGCCGAAAAAATAATAGAGACCAATCTATTGGAAATATTGATGGCTCTTACACGACCAGAAGTAGATGATGTTCCACAAAAAGTGAAGGACTTAGCTCAAGAAGCTTTGAAAAAAGCTGAAGAATGGAAGTTAATCAAAACAAATACTGGGAACCTGAAGATTCTGATTAAAGCAAAGTACGTATTAAATCATTGCAGATTTGCAATTGAGTAAATAAATTTTCTTTACTCTTACTCTCTAAAAATATGCATGGTGTTTTTTTTGGAGGGGAGAGGGAGATTCAATTTAGAGAAAGATACAAAAAATCATTTAAGAATTGTGATCTAACTCAAAATTATGCACCATAACTGGTTCTAAATTTTATCATTCAATATTGTGCTGAATGTTTTTTTTTAAATCTTTTGATTAAAACTGCTTTCTTTACAGACATCTTTCAATTCCTACTATTAGTTCGCATTCTCCCAATATTTATATATATCTTGTTTAAATTTTCAATCTTTAAAATGTATTTTATTAAAGCCCTCAATTGAGCTGAAATTTTACATACACAATTATTTTGATGATAATGTTAATTTACTTATAATTGATTAAAACTACCGTAAAATTCGGCGTATATAATGCACACCTATACTTTCAAGCTTCATTTTTTAATTTTAAGGTATGTTCGCCATATAACGCACCCCTTTTTTACAAAGAAACCTGAAATGCTCTTATGTTTTGAAGTTATTTATTTGAGGAATCATCCCAAGTTTTTGAAAAAAAATGTATACTTTGAGAACTACAACCATTTAAGTTCATAAGGAGTGTCATTGCTTTAAAACAAACAGCATTTTGATGTATGTAGAAGTCTTAATTTTTTTTCTATGCTCATCTTTTTATTTTTAAAGCTCTCACTTTTATACCTGGCATTTAATGCACACCCATAAATTTTTATCTTATTTTGTGTTAAAAGTGTGCATTATATGCCGCATTTTATGGTAATTATTCAAAGAATTACATATGCATCCACATTGGCATCATTTTTGATGACTTATGTCAAAACTTTAAAAGATTTTTCCTCACATTTTTGTTTTGGGTGACAATACAATAATTTAAGGAATTATAGATACAGTTGCATTGGCTTCATTTTTGGTGACTTGGGTCAAAACTTTAAAAGATTTTTTCCCCCATGTTTCAAAGCATTCAGTTGAACTGAAATTTTATATACGCAATTGTTTTGGATGATGATATGACACTTTGATAAAAACTATAAAGTAAAATCTTTTTTTGTTGTTTCTTAATAGGAATTGACTTAATTTTTTTTTCAGGATTATTGTAATTTTATTTATAATAAGCAAGACTTCATGAAATAAATCAATCATACTTATTGGTGCTCATCTATAAATTTGTCAGAAATTGTATCATATTAATGACATCGTATCTGAAATATCAGCTTTGTAAAACATCATTTGCTAATTAAATCAATTTTTACAAGAAATATTTCCATGTTTGTTTTTTTACCATAGTAAAGTGTGATTTTCTGGGAAAAAAATTCAATTTTCGTTATAAAGCATTTCTGAATCAATTTATTTATTATAATCAATATGTGCATATATATTTTTTCAACAAAGCATAAGCAATTAATAAAATCAAATTCGGTGTCCAGCACCTAATTTGATACTAATAAATTAATTATTTGACCTTACATATTTATATATCACAAATCAAGAAAACCATATTTGCCAGATAAAAAGACTATACATAAAAGTAGGTAAACATCAACATAAACAGTATATTTCACTGGGATTTGGAAAACATTTTCCAATTAATAAAGATAATATTGTGACCATTAAAAAGATGAACTTTTTAATTCATTTTAAGTACTCTTGCTTTTTTTTGTACTTAATAAAAAAAATTAATCAACAGAATAAAATAAAATTGCATATCAATCTAATGTTTTACTTTCATATATACAAATATATCTTAAGCCTGAAATTATATATTTAAGAATCTATAGAATTAGTCCTCATTAGTTCTTTGTAACAATGACGACACACAGGAACTGGCCTTTGGTGATAGTGACCTTTAAGTGGTATCCTTTTATCAATGCATCGAATACAGAAAACATCACCACAACTCCAACAATGAAACTAAAATTATAATTATGGATTTCAATATAATAACATTGTAGGCTTGATTAAAGAAAAATATAAAAATTCTATACCCATAAGTTATACGATATATATATTAACTTATACTATCTAACTTATAAAGTACTTACTGATTCTTATTTCCTAAAAAATAATTTGCCTATGCACAATAAATTATTTTTGTTGCATGCATATTGCCCTAAAAATGTCGATTTATTTTATAATAATAATTAAGTTTTCAACCTAAATATTCTGATAAATTAATCTTAATACTTTAATTTCAGATTAAACCTTTTAAATGTCATAGAATTAAAGCTATCACTAGCACATTTTGCTTTAACTCTTTTAATCTACTCATGATAAAAAAAATTAATTCCAAAGATTAATTATAAAAAAATTGTTACTGTTTAATTTTATACATGTAAATACAGACCTTTCTGCTAAAATGATCAAATGGAGTAGAACAAATGCATTCTCGAACATTTCTTAATGTTTTCCATTCCAAAGCAACAGAATCTAATTCTTCCATAAGTTGAGAGAACCCAGAATTTCCAATACTACCATCAGGAGAATCTGAAATTAATTCATTGATTTAAAAAAAACCCGCAAGTATAGAAAAATGACAAATGCTAGTTTATATTAAAGTTTTCTTTTAAATCAAGTAATTCTCAAATTATAGTACCTGTCCATGTAGGAATATATAAGATTTTTCAAAAGATGCACAAGTAGATAAAAAAAAAGTATTGTCTAAGTTCCCCAAAAATTCCTTTAACTAAAAGCACAGATGAGATAACTATTTTGATGGCAATGTAAGAAAGAGGATATCTCTTTGAAACTATTTAGGAGAAATGTACATTGTGCAAAACAAAGTCATAATCCCAAGGAAGAGACTATATTCTTTTTAGGAGCTATTGTTAGATAAAGAATAAATATATAACATGTTATGTTATTGTTTATTGATAATGTAGATAATTTTTATGTATATAATTGTACAAGCACAGGCAAAAGTACATTGCTGGTTAAAGGGACTATGCATTTAAAACCTCTAAGATGAGGACTTTACAATGTCCTCGAACTTTTATAGATCCTGCTACAAACATACATTAGTTCATTTGCCTACCAATAATTAGACCTTTGAAGGACATTGCCATCTTTTCCCAAGATTTTTTTATGAAACCCAATCTACATTTGATATAAAAATACTCAGCATTTTCTTAAAACATTATTGATAATTCCAGTTTACATAAATTGGCAAAGTATAATATTTGTATACCATTGGATGAATTATGATTGTATGGGATTAAAAGCCTGTTAGTATAAACTGATTGTTTATAATTTCGATAATAACACAAAACATTAATACGATGTTTTTCCGCACATATTTTTTTTCCCCAAAGGTATTTTTAAATATGTATCCTTTTTCTGTGAAACAATGCTTAACAGTTCTGGCAATGTTCAATATTGTTATTGTTTCAGAACAGCTTTACATGAATTATACCAATCCACATCAGCAAAAATTCATGTTTTTTTATTGCTCATAAATATAAATACATTTAGTACAAAAAAAATGATTAAATTTTTGACAAATTTAAGCTTTTAGAGAAAAATATAATTAATCATTAAATAATAATTCTTTATGGTGAAGAAAAGGACATAAAATTTCAGACTTTTTATGCAAGTGAATATCTCACTATATCAAAAAAGTATATCAGCTTAAATTAAAAATTATTTTTCCCATTAAATTTAAAGATGCATGAACTCAAAATTACAAAATTAAATGTTTAACACGAAAATAAAAATGTCAACAACTCTTGCCACATACAACTCAAGACTTTTTTTTTAAACTGAATATTCCATCTCCTTATCTATTGCCATCGAAAGTTCCAGAACTTTCCGTAATTAAAATAACAGTTAATTTTTATAAATAAAAGAGCGTGTGAGAGAGCATTAATATAAAGCACGAGAGAAATAAAGAATTACAATTTTTAACACGCTGGGATGAATGGTTAAATCATTACAATAAATAAATAATAAATATTACCATTTGTTACATCCTCCCCCTCTGGTTCTGACGGCGTCCCGACGAGGAACCAGGAGTCTGTGGGACCTTTGATGGACGGCCACGTTTACGAAGAGGAATAAGGGGTTTTACTTTGTCATTATTACAAGGAGTTAAAGCAGAGGTGTGGTAAACACCAAGAGGTTCCCCCGGATTATCAAGACTAACAATCCCGTAAGATGATGGTGATCTTTGTGTTAAAATCACGTAGGGACCGTCTCTGGGTGGCATTAGTTTTGCACTTCTTCCTTGCTCAGCGGATGTGATGCTACAAAGACATGTTCTCCAGGTTGATATGTTGGAGCAGCTTTTCTATTTTTATCAGCGTAAAACTTCCTACTATCCTGTTGCTCTTCAACCATCTCTCTAATCTGAGTGGAAAACTTAGCAAATTTCTTGAGATAGGGAGTTATCTCTGGCACAAAATTATTGTTCTGGATGACGACTCGGATATCATTAACTTCACTTGGAGTGCGTAACTCTGTACCAAAATTCAGAAAGGCTGCCATCTGTCCTGTCGTTTCGCACTTGGCTGTGTTGAGAGCAAAGCAGATGAAGGGTAGCTTCTCTGACCAACAGTCATGCTTGTCTTGGACGACAATTGCCAGCCGTGGTTTCGGATCCCTATTCTTTCATTCAACTGGGTTAGCTTGTGGATGGTATACAGGGATCAGGGATTGATGGATGTTTAATAGGTAGCATATTTGTTGCATCACTGCTGACACAAACTGGATTCCATTGTCACTGATAAGGCGGTGAGGAATACCATACCTCAGTAGAACCTCTTCAATCAAGGTAATAGCACATTCTTTAGCTGTGGCATTGGGTAGTGCAAACAGTTCGACCCACTTGGTGGTACAATCCTCAATGATGAGGATCCATCTTTTACCATCTTTACTCTCAGGTAGGGCGAAGAGATCAATGGCCTAGGTTTCAAAATGTTGGGCTGTCTGTAATAGCCCGGAAGGCTTCTGATTTGAAGCTTTGTATTTAATGCAGTCAGGACAGTTCTTTACAGGAGACATTCTGTATGGGGGTACAGAGATAAGAGGACTATTTCCCGTGTTAATGTGGTGCTCCAAGATATTTGTTGCTTCTCCCCCTGGTTCGAAGACATTTTGGAATGATTCCAACCAGAGGTTAAGTTTCTCCTTCTGGGCAGAGGTCAAACTTTCACCTTCCCCTTCTCTTAATTGGCAGGTGTTGCTGGACATCTTCTCCACTATGGACGAGGTGTCCAATTCTTCACCAAATGGATACTTGTGGGTAGGATTGTCCCAAAAGTACCAACAAGTATTCTTCACATCTAGAACCAAACCAGCAGAACTAAGGAAATCTGTTCCTAGAAGTGTTCTATTTCTTTTTGCCTTTGGGTTGATTGATTGATTATTAACGTCGCACTGTTTAGCTACACGAGGGCTTTTTGGCAACGGACCACATAATTTTGAACCATGGTCAAGTGACGCAGATGACACCTGAGCTGGCACCCCCCTCTCCTAACTACCGCACCAACGGGAGGACGTTTCAGTTCTCGACAGATTTAATGTGCATCGCTGCCCTACAAGGCTTGCCTTTGGGAGAATTATGAATTTGGTCAAGACTGATCTCCCCTCAATTTCTACCATTACTTGGGTTGTGAGGGCCTCACCTGTGGTCTGTTGACCATCTGCTAAGCTCATTGCTAATGTGGTTTCCTGGAAAAAGAGTCCCTTATCCTTAAATATCTGGAACATCCTTTCCCCAGCAATTGAATGTGAAGATCCTGTGTTTGCACATACACGTCCCTTTATTCCACAGAAAGTTATGTCGATTAGGGTCAATCGAGGGCTTCTGGTCTGAGCTGTGTAAGCCTTGATGTGATTGGTTGCTATGTCTGTTCTTTGTGAGGCGTTGAGGTTGCAAGTGGGGCACCTAGATTTTATCACTCCTTGTTTCCAACAGCCATAGCATCTGAGAGGAGATCTCTCATTTGGTACCTGATGGGAATATTCTCTTTTGGGAGGGCATTCAGGTTTCCTGAATAATACCTGTCTTCCATCATTTACGGTTTCACTTGCCTTCACGTGTTTCCTAGGTCCGCTGGGTAGAGAACGTCAGATGTTGTCAAAAGCTTCAGCTTATCTGCTAACATTTCTGGGGAGATAAGTTCTTCCCAGATATCCAGGTAATGTTCCTTACACTCTGGAGAGCATTTCTTTTTCATTTGATTGGCAATCATCAAATTCTTCAATCCGTCAAAGGAATCAATTTTAAGCTCATTGAGTCAACCTTCAAAATATGCTCGGATTTAAAAATAGTAATCCTTCCACGTCCCATTTGGGCTTTTTCTGTGACGTGAAAACAGCTCCCTGGAATTTTTCTGCTGTTAATTTGAACCGTTGCAGAAGCATTCTTTGAATGTGGGAGTAATCCCTGCATTTCTCCTCAGGCTCACGGGCAATGAGAGAGGTTACATCACTAGATAGGGCACCAATGAGATAGGGTACCCACAGATCTTCACCAAGATCTAATAGCTTCATTTGCCGTTCGAATAAGGAACAGGTCCATGTTATCAACTTCAGGATTGAATGTTGGTAGCAATTTTTTTAATTCAATTTTTGTTTGGGGTAGGGTCTGTGGACCTACGACTCTGAGCCTCATTTTGCAGTCATATTTTCTGCAGCTCAAATTCACGCAGTGTTTGTTCTTTTTGTTTGTTTTCCTTGTCTATCCTATTTGATACGATTCCCTCAAAGATACATTTCACAAATTCAGGGTCTTCCTTATAAGCATCATTTGTTAAAATTTTTGTCCTTAATTCAATTATTTTTAGCTCTTCCCCATTTGACTCACATTCACCTAACTCAATAGCAAGCTTAATGAGATCAGCTTTCTTCCCTTTTCCCAGAAATGACATGACTGAGAAATTTAAGAGTTGCAAATAAATAAAATAAATAACTAAGGTCCAGGCCTTATTGTCCACCAAAGCTCTTATAGATATGGGAATACACTTTAAAATATGGCTAGCTTTAAAACCTTATAAATTATTATGCACTTCAAAAAACAATTAAAATGGGTAAATAAATTAATAACATATTCAAAATACCAACAAAGAACATTAATTCAAATAATAAAATAATATAAAGAAAATTTAGGAATCATCAGTTGTAATGATACAAAAATTCAATGCAATGAAAATACTAAACAAAACTAAAATAATCAGACATGTAATGCTACCTAAATTCAATAGGAAATCAGTAAAATATCAAGCAAAATAGTAATTATTATTGTGCAATTCACAAAATATTAATCAGGAAATGTTATCTCACAAGAAATAAATTAATATACAGCAAAATTAATAATTATCATTGCATAAGAATACCAAAAAATCAATGAAATACAATAATAAAATTATCCCTAGCACTAACACACTGTAGCAGGATTGCTATCACTTGTATATGAAAAATGCACAAAACACTATTGCAAAAACTTTTAACAGGAAATAGATGTCCTTTTTTTATTCTTTTTTTCTGACAATTGAAGTCAGGATGATTCACTTTGTCTCTCGATTTCCAGGGATTTTCTCCCTAATTACTGGATTGCGGCGCAATACCAGTAATTTTTCTTTCCGAGACAGTAAGGTTTACAGAGCTAGTTAAATTTTCATTTTTCTGCGGCGTTTCGTCACAGCGGCGGTTTCTGCTTCTACGGGGTTGTAGTTCTTAGGCCACGGGTGTGGGCGCCAGTTTTAACACAAAAATAAAAATGTCAACAACTCTTGCCACATACAACTCAAGACTTTTTTCTTCAAACTGAATATTCCATCTCCTTATCTATTGCCATCAAAAGTTCCAGAACTTTCCATAATTAAAATTACAGTTAATTTTTATAAATAAAAGCATGTGCGTGCGAGCATTAATATAAAGCATGAGAGAAATAAAGAATTACAATTTTTATCACGCTGGAATGAATGGTTAAATCATTACAATAAATAAATAATAAATATTACCATTTGTAACAAATGACATTTTATTTCCTGTGATGATTAGATTTTGTATTTCTTTATAAATAACCCAATAAATTGTACAAGTATTAATTGCATCATTGAAATAAAAATCACTTCATCTAAATGCTTTAATTCAATAAAAAAATGTCATAAAATTTAAATTTTAACTTTATATTTATTTTTGTATATTAAATACATTTATGCCTTTTTAGTTAGAATATATTAACTATTAATTATACAGCACTAAATTTTCAAAGAAAATATTTTTACTGTGCTGATTGATTTTATATAAATTGGTTTTCTTTATTTTACTTATACATGAATATTATTACATATCCACAATGAGGTCAGAGATTGAGAATTCATCTAAGAAGAGATTTATCTTTTACTTTCCTGGTAAAGAATGGATTTTTTTAAAAAAAGAGGAGTAAAACATCTTTGATATAATCATCTTAATCTTTATTATTATTTTTGGTTGGTGGGGTGGTAGAATTTGATAAATTTGAAATAATTTCTAACATTATTAATTTCGCTTCCTTTTCTGATTGTGAGATTCTAATATACATGGAATAAATTATCAACAATTTAAATCCTAAATTTTCGGGGCAAATAATTCAAAATTTATTAGCTAAGATTGAACTCACACTATGGTTGAAATATGCATATAAGATTCTACATTTCCCATTATGTTTATTAGCATTTAAATTTTGCTTTTTGCTATGTGTTTTTTAAAAGAATTATATTTTGTTTCATGATATATGACAGTTTTAATAAAAATAAAAAAAGAAAACCTGTATATTAAATGTAATATAAAACTTTCATGCATATAAGTCAATTTTTACTTAAAATCCTTGACACTGTCATATCTAAAATTTAATTTTTTCACATTAAATGTTTGATGCTGCATAATGAATTCAAGTCTTTTAAATACATAGCAAACAAAAAAATTAAAAATTACAACATAAAAATCATTTATATCTTAAAATTGATTAAATTCTAAGAAGGAAATTATTTTTGATAAAGATACATTCAAGTAGTGGATAATTATATATATAAATTTTAAGAAGCTATTTTTTACTTTTTAACAAAGGTGAAATGAAATACTATAATAGCCATTTACCATTTTCATTATTAATGTTTCCATTTTCAAACCCTGAGTCAGCAACATCACCAGAACTAAACATTTTAGTAGTATTCAGATTCTTTTTTAAATCTTCAGCCAGTCCACTATCTACCATGGAACAGTCAATATCTTTACTAGGAGTTTCAGCTTGACCTAATGTTGCTTTAATCTGATTAATTCTCTAAAAGAAAAATTTTAAAATTTATGGATTGAAAAAAAATTGCTGGATATTACAAAAAACAATTTTTTTATAGTGTAGTCTGAATAAATTAAAAATTTATAATATATAATTAGGAATTTAGTAATTTGTAACATATATGAGGACTGTTTAAGTCCATTTGTTTTTAAAAAAATAATGACAATATTTTGTTTCAAAAAACCTTTATTTTAGGATTGTACATACTTTTGCCCATTTTTCTACATTTTGCCACCTGGTCGGACAGCCTAGAGTTCACGGCAGCTTTCACTTCTTCGTTGCCACTGAAACACTTCTCGCCGAGACTGTGTTTCAGGTACCAGAAAAGGTAGAAATCACTCTGAGCAAGGTTGAGGCTATATGGCACATGGTCCAAAACCTCCCAGCCAAAAGATTTGATCAACTCCAGAGTCTTTCGAGAAGTGTGAGGCCTTGCATTATCGTGAAGAAGCAAAACACCTTTCGGCAGCATGCCGAGCGGTTTGTTTTGCAATGGTCTTTAGAGCTTCCATAGAGTTGCGCAGCAGGCACCTGAGTTGATCGTTGTGTTCCTAGTGGCATAAAATCCACCAGCAAAACACCGCACTTGTCCCAAAACACTGTTGCCATAAACTTGCGATTTGACAGCGTTTGTTTGGCTTTTACTTTGATGAGAGTGGATGTGACTTGCCATTCTATCAACTATTACTTTGATTCCGGGTGATATGGGATACCCATGTTTTCCCCAACACATGTCATCCCCTTCTTCGTAACAAATCAAAAAGTTCAATGAAATGGCAAACCTCTTCTCTTTGTGTTCTGCTATAAGTAGTCTGGGTACCCACCGAGAACACAATTTCTTAAAATTAAGGTCTTCAGTCACAATTTTGTACACCACCGACCAAAAAACATCAGGAAATTCCAATGAAAGAGTGGTTATTGTGAATCTCCTGTTCTCACGAATTTTTGTTTCACTGCTTGCATCAAATCAGTGATTACAGAGGGCCAGCCTGAGCGTTCTTCATCATGGACATTTGTTCGCCTATCTTTAAACTTCTTGAGCCCTTTTTGAACTTTGCTATCATTCATTGCTTTAGTGCCATAAACTTCTATTATCTGGTGATGAATGTCTGCCGCAGACATGTTTCTCGCAGTCAAAAAGCATACAAACAACAAAAATCACCTTAAACATTTTAAAGACACACAGCAAAGCTTACACGACTGCTACAGAGCTGGAAATGGCGCGAGTGTGTTCATAAAGGATGCTGGTCAGTGACGTAGACTCATGGCGTACGCGCTAATTAGGGAATTATACATGCTATTGGACCTTACTTAAAAAATAGCCCTTGTGTTTGTCCTTTTCTGTATTGCAATATACCATTATATATTGAGAAAAAAATCAATTTGATACTTTTCAAATTTTTATGAAGTGCACATATGAAGAATATGTCATACAAAATTCTGCTTTTCTCTATTTAACACATATTTTTAGAATGGGTTTGTGTACCATGAGACTCTTTTCAAGACAGTTAATTTACTTTAAAAAATGATGCAAATTATTTACTCCAACAAATAGAATAACAATTCATGAATTAATTTAACTATACAGAATCTTAAGAAAATAAATAAAAGCATGGTCATCATATATTAAATAAACTTCTTAAATTTTTACTTAAATAACTTATTTTAAATTATGTTAATCTTATGACACTAAATTTTTAAAAACTGTTGACTAATGGCACAGAAAAAAAATTCTGACCTTTTGAATTAGTAAAACATGATCTTCTAAGCTGGAGATATGGTCTTTAGCAGCAACAAGCATATCCCCTAAAGGCTCTCTTGGATGGACTCCATTTTCAAATCGATTGTACATGCCTCTCCAAAATCTATTATAGATGATAGTCATTAACTTTTTTTTATTCTTAAATTGAAAAATTTCTCTCATGAAAAATAAATTAGAAAAATATCTTACTTCATAGCTTGAGGAACGGGACTAGGATGCAGAATATCATCCACTTCTCTCCTGTACAATGGATTCAAAAATTCTGACAAATGATTTGTGAGGTAACCCCATAATGAATAAGTTCGTTCACTAAGCCTAAAGAAATAAATAGAAGATAATGATTTGATGATCAACAAAGTTTTAAATACTGTATTTACTCAAATCAAAGTCGCGCCCCCAATTCTCTACATGTTTTTGTGAACAAATAAAAAATTGTGTAAAAGATTCATTGATATCCGATACTTGATATCAATCCAATACAAAATAATAAGTTAATAATTAATTTGTTTTAACAGCAGTGATACAACCTAGAACATTAGAGCCGTCCTGCAAAGTCAGGTTTTGGGCCCCAAGTTGTACTTGGCATCAGTCAAACTTTGGACCCCTTAGAATCCTAGATCTCTCCCCCCCCCCTCCGATTGTGAGGATGTACATTAAACTACTGTTTATCAGTAATAAAAACTTTCAAATACATGCAGGAACCAATAAGATAAAAATGTTTAGGAAAGACTCAATATTGGAGGCAAACTGAGGACTGGGATGTCATGGATGCAAGTGGCCAAAATGGACAGCTACATTTTTCCTTTTGAGAAGGATGGAAACTCAATTTTCCCCCTCCAACAAATGTTTTCCCTTTGATTCTAAGCTGCACCCAATTTGCAGCAGCATTAACACTGGAAAAATAGTGCAGCTTAGATTAAAGTAAATACGGTATATTGATAGTATGTAAAAATAACACCACATATAAACCATAAAAAAAGTTTCCATTTAAAAAAAGAAATAATCAGTGAAAGAAAGCAAATGTTTACTCTTTTTCTAAGGTATTTTTATTAGCTAATTTTGCTCCAACAATCACAGTAAACCAAAATATAGTTCCTCTACTTTTTTTCTTTTAAAAAATAAAACAAAATTAATAAAAATAAAATCAACAAAATTCCTTTAAAGTGATTACATAAAAACATTATGCAATACAATTTTAAAAATTTAATGTATGTAAAAAGCATAAAATTTAAAGTATACATTAAAATAGTCTAAAGTTATTTTACTTTCACTATATGCAACATAAAAACACAGCTAAATGTATTTTAAAAATTTAATTGATAGCAAAATTTAATCTGACAGAATGTTTATTTTCCTAAATATGCTAAGATGAGTAAGTTATTTGTAGTTTTATGGAGCAAGATCAAATCATGAACAAGCTGTGCCAAATATATATATGGTGCAATATAAGGAAAGTTTAACAAATAAATAGATTTAAAACACAAAAGACATCAGTATAAAAACATGTATAAGACAAATAAAATTTATTAGCAGAAGTTCAATGTCATTCTAGAATGTAATGCATTTTTAAAACTTTCGAAAGGTTTGGATGGGGAACCTGCATAATTAAACCAATCAAAGTTAAAATAAATTGATCAAAATTCGTTCTCTTAAAAATAGGACAAGAGACTAAAATAATGACTAAGGGAATAGAGTAAGAAATTCAGCACACATTGCAAATCAGAATATTTTCTCTAAATAAAAGATGTTTGTGTATAAACATACAGTGCCCAATTCACACAAATGGATTGATTTGAAATTTTTGTGAAAATGTGTCACTGGTCACATAACCAAGAGGAGGGTTTATTGAAATAGAGTTTTTTTGTTGATTTGAAATGAAACAGCCTGTGCAAGAGGTAAAATTGATAATTTTACCATGCAGTCTACTTGCTCACTTTCTATGAAACCCACATGGTTTAATATGCAACAAAATTATATATTGAAACATTTGTAATGCAGTTGATATGTGATGTCAACTATATCACATATTAACACCAATCACTGTAATTTTCAAATGCCTCTGATACTCACAGTGTTAGTAAATCATAAAAGGAAATTACATCAAAAGAAAGATTGAGATTAACCCATGAAATCCTAGAAACTGAATACGGTCCTAGATGTTATGCTGGTTTAGTAGACCAGACTTCAATAAAGTAGTTTTCCTGAATATAGTGTTTTTAATAATCTTAATTGTTCCCACACCAGAATTTCTTTTGTATTTAAAAAGGTGATACATTACAGAAATGTTCTTCTAATCTTTTAAGAAGGAAAAAAATGAGCATTAATACAATGATAAAATTCTTAATTACCATCAAAGCTGTCAACACAGTCAGCCAAGAAGATATTAGAATGGTAAATGACTTTCCTTATTGGCCTTAGGAAGAAAATTTCATTTTTTTCTGTCTTCATATTAATTGAGAGAATAATTACAGATCGCTTTCAGTTCTATCAAAGCCTCTATCAGGCCTTGAGTTCTCACATTTTTCTAACATTTCAATTGTGCAGCTATATAATTCTTCAAAGCTAGGAAACAGAGAGTCACCCATAAAATGCTGGCTGAGACAGGTCCAAGGCAAAGCCAAAGAGAATTACTTAAAATTGGCAAGTTCCCATTATTTAGCCATTCACAACCAAGATTCTCAATTCTAAAATGCTTTTGGCAGAATGTACCTCAAAGCCATCACCCACAACAAATATGCAACTTTTTTCTCCACATACCCTTCCCCTACAAGGATTCTTTCCTGGGCCCTAATAATATGCACAACAGGAAAAACTAAGTACTCAAAACTGTTTAGAGTAGAGGTTAGGCATGCAGAGAATCAGTATTAATGCCACCCCCAACCTATTATTTTTCTTTAATTTTTGAAACATTTAGTGTTAAATTCGTCGTATAACGCATACCTATACTTCCAAGCTGAATTTTTTTAATTTTTAAGAATATTCGCAGTATAATGCACGCTCTCTTACTTTGAAGAAACCTGAAATGTACACTTGCAGTGCTCTTTAGGTTTTGGAGTCATTTATTCGAGGTATTACCACAGGCTTTTGAAAAAATACTATACTTCTAGAACAACAGGTCTATAAGTTCATACAGTGTTTCATTTCTTTTAAACAAGCAATATTTTGATACCTGTGGAAGTTTAATCTTTTTATGCTCATCTTTTATTTTTAAAGGTAGCATTTTTATACCTGGCTTATAATGCACATCTGTCAATTTTGATCTTTTTGTTTTTGTGTTAAATGTGTGCATTTTATGCCAGATTTAACAGTATTTTTGTTCTGAATTTTTGTTCTTGTTTTTTATATATATACCTTTAGAAAATTATTGTTAATCTCTTAATTGATGATTAAAAGTTATGAAATTCACTCCCCAGTGCCACCGTTTTTCACATAGAGGTGTGCAGTGTGTTGGAGGGAGAAGAAAAAGCCCAAATAAGCAAATTTTTCTCTGAAATAAGTAAACCTGTCACAAACACTGTCAAGATTATTTTATTGAATTCTTTGGAATAGTTTTACTATAATAGCAGCACAAAGAAAGGAATTTTATTTTGGAAGTAGGTATATATACATTAGGGGCACTCAACGCACCAATTGAGCGAGACGAATAATATATGCCAGCAGCAGTTAAGGAATTATTAAAAAAATAAAAAGAAGCCTCATGAAGTTAAATTGAAAAAGAGTAATCTTAATACATAAATCATAAGCAAACACATCCAAATCAAAACAAATGTCAAAGGGGAAAAAAGGAAAGATTGGGGGGATTATTAGAGCACCTCAAGGGATGTAACACCCATACTTATCTAAAGGAGATAAGTGCCTTGAGGGAATATACCAAAAAAAAAAAAAAAAAAAAAGGTTTCATCAGACAAATATTTCAATTATTTTGAAAACCAAGTGATAAAAATAGTGATTTTAATTGGATTTTCTTTTCAGCATTTTTTTAATATAAAAGTTTAAAAAAGCCTATTAACAGGTTTAAAAAATAATTATTTGTGTCTTAATTTTAAGAGTTCAATTTTATATTTTGTTAATGTAAATTATCCACTAGTAATTACTTATTTTAATAGCTAAATTTCTATGAAAAACACACTATGTGTATAATTTAAAATTTTTAATGAAGTTTGGCTAGAATAAAACAAATTAAAATATAATCAAGCAAGCAGCACATTGTGATTAATAAATACATAAAAATTAAAGAAGGAAAAAAATACCTAAGATCAACTCTGTCTTTCTCACAGTTTCCAATGAAAGTACCAAACTGACATGAATATACATGATCATGGATGGTTAATAAAAATCTTTCATTAAATTGGAAAGAAGAAGGGAATTGTTGTGTAAGTTGCCATACAGCATCTATGAATTGTGTGAAAACAGGAGCTACTTCTTTGGGATCTCCTTGAATAAGGCCACAGCGGTCAGTAAATTTATGACCAAAAGCTAACCACTCCTTTTCAATTAAAGCCTGGAAATTATTAATTTGTTGTTTATCTGAGGATAAAATTATATATTTCAAAAAAAAATATTTTCAAATATAAATATTTCACTAATATAATTAAAAACTGATTAAAATAAATAAATAAATATAGAGCTTTTAAGAAAAATGTCTCTGTTTAGATTTAGATTAACATTAGTACACGACTCACTTGATAAGATTATTTTGTAAATATCACTAAAAAAATAGCAATTAAAATTGATCATATACATATATTATAGTAAGTGTTGAAATATAGACACATTTTAATACATAAATAAAAAAAATTTAAAAACAAACCCAAAAAAGTTAGGAAAGTTTAATGTAAAAAAATGCTTTTTGATTATAATTTAATGAAATATAGACATTTATGATAATACTGAATTTTCATCTGAATAAGTGTTTTAAAGTTTAGTTTAAAGGGGGAAAAAAGTCAATACCATCTAAAGCAATAAGTTACACGAATAATTGTAGTACAATTTAATAAGGTATGATGTAGTTCAAAGAAGCATGTTTCCAATGTTTTCATTAAAACAAAAAAGTTAATATTAAGTAAATTATTTTAATAACAGCCTTTATATTACATTTAAATAACCTAATAACTTATGAGAACTGTATATTTTGTCTATCCAATGTGTTTTACTTCATTAATAAAAATTAAACATATAAAAAATAGTAATAATAGATTAAAAATAGTAATAGATTACTCATTTTCTAATTTAATATGAAAATTTAGTAAACAGCTATTCTAAATTAAAATTTGCTCATTTGGAACAATATGCTATAAAAAGAATCTCACTTGAAAGCCAGTAATAGTACGATAATAAGGATCTTGCAAAAGCGCAGCAAGGGAACATGTTTGAGCAGTTCTATCCCAGCCATCAGAACAATGAACAAGAATAGTTGTACCTTTCTCTAATGCCTAGAAATAAGATTGTTACAAAAGGAGGAAGGGGAATTAAATACTTTTGGTAGAAAGGTTAAGTCTAAGACTATTAGATAATTTTATATTAACCAAAAGGTTTCCCTCTATATAAACACACACCCATGTATAAGTAAAAGAAAAATTTTGTTTATTAATCAATTGCACTTCTGAGCAAAATATACTTATTTTGAAACAAGTTTTAAGTTAAAAATATTATTAAGTTCCCGTTCATTTTTTTGATAAAGAAATTTATTTTCAATAAAAAAAAGGAACTTCTTGCTCATTACAAACATACAGTCTCTGATAATAAAGTTTGGTGAATAGTCCTGTTACATAAACCTTGGATGGAATATTAACGAAAAAAAAGTTACCTTACTATCCTACGAATTAGTCACCTCCCATAATTATGCAACACTGAAATCTGCTATACATGTTCTACAAACTTTACAAAAAGTCTTCTTTTGGGGTGGAGTTCAAAAGCCTCATCACGTTTTGTTGGATGTTAGGAATATCGTCAATATCGATAACACGTTTTCCTCATCCCTAAATTCTGGGTAACAATTTGTTGCACGAATTCAGGGTTAATCTGCAGTTCATCAGCTATCATGCGCACAGCTAATTGACCATCTTTAGTGATTAATTTCCTCACTTTCCCAGTGTTTTTGTCACTGATGGATTTCACCAGTCTTCCACTATGGGAGTTGTCAGAAATACTTTACCTGCTTTTGAAAATGGGCGAACCACTCGTACACACACTTCATGGACAGTGATTGATCTTCATACACATATACTAGCATTGCATAAGTTTCTTTTGATATTTTGCCAAGCTTAAAACAAAACTTTAAATTGATGTTTTGTTTGTTTTTCTGTTATCAGTTAAGAATCGAAGTACTAAACAAGACTTTGTAAAACAAGTGTTACACAAAACACAAATGAGTTTCAACTGAACAACGGTGGGGGCAGATGGTCAACACCTGCCACTACACATGTGCAGCGTTTTGTTACACCAGTGTTGCCACATTGGCTGTCCTGACTTCTTTCACTGAACTTTATGATTAGAGGTTGTATATAGCAAAATTTCAGATTACAGTTGATATTTTATTTATAAATTTCACAAATATATACAAGATAGAATTTGTATACTGTATTCTATCTTGTACAAGAAGCAAAAAAAACCCAGTTACTGAATAGTTAGTGCATTGCGCTTCCACACCCCATGTCCAAGGTTCAAACCCCGGGCTAGGCAAGGTTGACTCTGCCTTTCATCCCTTCAGTGGGTCAATAAATGAGTACCAAGCCTGCTTGGGAACTTAACACTGGGGTTTCGCGTCAGACTGACCAGAACGTCTGCTCATGCACCTCAGGGCCCTGGTCCTCATGGGCTGTTGCACCCCTGAGTTAAGTTATAAGAAGCAAAAACTCTCTACTCCAATATAACCAAAGAAAAATAACCACAGTATTTTTAAGAGGCTAATACATTTACAATATCATCATGTGTGATAAAAATTGAGAAAGAGAATTTACAGTGAAATATATATATATATATATTTTTTAATAACATTGAAAGCTTGAACTCAGCAAACAAAAACTTAAAAGTTTATTATAGAAAATATTTTAAAAGAATTAATACATTATTCAAGTATCAAAGATATGAAATTTCCAATGACAATCAAAATATTTTTTTTCATTATATGAGTGTCTTTATATGCTTGTGGCAGCATCTAAATAAGCCAGTAACAACCACCGGACAGGAGTGATCACTTTTGTCATGTGGTATGCTATGTTCATACAAATCAACAGGTCTAATCTCCAACATGCTAACTATTTAAAAAAAAGAACAACTAGACCACACATAAAACTCTGTTTACTATATTAATTCAAGCATACAACTTGCCTTCTAGTATGACTTTGAAAAGTATTAAAAAATCATACATAATCTTTCTAATATTGCAATTATTTATACAATTTTTTTCCAACTATGTAATGCATTTATTACTTTCTAATAACAATCTTTCTTTCCAAAAGATTAAATACCATTTATTTGTTTCTAAACAATAATGCAAAAAGCAGAGGGGGAAAGTTTTTTCTCTAACGCACAACATATCTAGATATATTTTTGTTGGAAATAACGTTAATTGTACTAATGTTTACAATATGAATAAAACATATAAAACATAAATTTTTAATAACAATCCTTTTTTAATAATATAATATACTTTTAACCCGGGCTTAGAACTGAAATTTTTTTTTTTTTGTTCCAGTTCAATTAAAGAAAAATAGATCGGTTCAGTTAGTTTTCATTCTGACAAAAATAACGGTTTTCGATTCAGTTCCAAATGAATAATTTTATTTTAAGTATATTCTTATCTGAAATCATTTATACTCTTAGTTCATTCAATTTAATTAAATCTGCCTTCTACAAGCAGTTTCAATCGATACTGAAACAGAAAAGTAATAGTTAACATCAAAACAGAAAATCAAGAAACAATGTACAAGTAATAATGAAAATATAAAGAAGTTGATATTAAATTAGAAAATATCAATGAGTTGGTGACAGTAACAAAATGACTGAAGATATATCAAACCGAAATAAACCATTTTTTTTTTTTGGTTCAGTTCCAGTTTTCCTGCTTTTAACAGTACAGGTTTATTAAATTGTATGTTCCAAAAACAAACTCTTCCTGGTAGAAAAAAATGTTTGAAATTAGAATGTTGATAAAAATAACAATAACAAAAAGGAAGTTTATAGCTAAAAAAAAAAATTAATGACAACTTAAGCTTACATTTTCTCTCTAAAATTGATTCTACCGGTTAATACAATGAATTATAATCCAAGTGAGTAACATTCAACTTACAACAACTCAAAACAGTTAATATACAACTTACAAATGTGTTCAACATAGAAAGGGGGGGGAAGTAAGCTAACCTAGATGAGATTAAATTTTTAAACAAACTCAACTTTACTCATTTCTCAATTTTAAAGTTTAAGTGATTATACTGTACACAATATGTTCTATGGAATAGCATTAAAATAATATAAAAAACATTAATTTGTTATTACATCAGCAATAAATGCAGCTGCTTCCAGAACAGTCTTCACATGACGTAACCAACCACTACTCTCTAAGCCACTGAGGAAAGCATTCATAGAAGGAACTTTAAGTTCGCATGCTGTTAAAAAACATATTTAAAGATCAAAATAAGAGCTATTATAACATTTTACATTCCATTTAAGTTTTGTAAATTTACAAAAATTACAAATATTCTTCATTAAACTAGCATTAAAAATAATATTACTTATGCTGACTAACAAGATTAAAATGGAAATTTTGTTAAAAATATTAATGTTATATTTAGAAATATCAAATGTGTATTTACACATAGGTAATTATCATAATCTGTTTAAAACTACTAATATATATTTAAAAAGGAAAAGAAAAATAATGAGTAAAACAAAAAGCTAAAATTAAGAACTTACTATCAACAAGTTTCTGAAGACTGTTTCTCATCACATGAATATTCTCTATTCCAAAAAATTGAAATTTTATATTTTTATAAAAATCTTCATTTTCATAACCTTTACCAGCAGCTTTATTTGCCATAGCATTGATCTATGAACAGAAATAATGCATACTTAATTCATAAAAAATAAGAGCAATAGCAATTTTTATAAATTTTTTTTAAATTTATAAATGCATATTCTCTATAGTCACCTTTGGTCTTGTGTCTACTACATACATAAAATCTGAATTTGGACTGGACTTTAAGATACAATTTAAAAGCTGTTCATCTTCTAGGCACCGGGCACTGAAGCCAGAAAGTGGCTGACTACACCGACATATTGCAGCCTATAAATATAAAACCAAATTTTAGATACTATTATTCTTTAATATAAGATAGCATATTTAAGCAAAACTTTTAATACATATGACATTAAGTAAAAAATGGATATAGCAAAATATTTGCTGTTATTCAATTAATACTGAATTACATAAAGTTAACCAAATCTGTCATATAATTTCATCTATATTTTATAAACATCAAAGTTATTAAAATCTAAAAACAGTTTAACAAATAATTCCAAAAATTAAATAAACAATTTTTAAATGTTAGAAAATAACTAAAGTGATAATAAATTTTACTATTATAACTTTAAAAATTTAATAATTGGAAAAGAATTTTGAAACAAAGCATTTAGGCATATCTTACCATATTTTTATGTAAGTAAGACAAGACAGGAAGTCTACCACGGCTGCGAAAACGGCTACTTCCAACCAAAATGGTGGAAGAAGCAGATGCAGGTACATACAAAAACTTTGGATAAGTATCACAAATCTGAAATATTAATTTGACATCTCTAAAAATTATATTTTATAAAATAGTGCCAAAATTATATATTTATTATGAAAACATAGCAGACAAAATAGTAATTCATTACAGCATTGGTTTTTAATAGAACATAGAAAATGCAGTTACAGAGCTATTGACAGAAAGAAAATTGAATAAGGTATAAGGTATTTCTTCCCACATAATTTTTTTAAATGCTCCTTTATCTGTCTATAGGTAGATATACCTTTATGAAACAAAATATAGTTGGAACATATATAATCAGTAAAACAATTGTGAAACAAAAATCTCAGAAAACAATATTTTCACAAAACACATATTCTTAAAACATTTTCCCTGTCTCCAGTGTGCTCTCCAAACACACTGCTATTAAATGGTACACAAATTCTACATACATCTAATTAAACTGTAAAAACTTTTGAATCTTTGAAGGGTTTAAAACAAGACAAAAATACATGAAACAGCTTAAGAAAGATACGAGTATGCAATAGAGGTAATAATTAGTAATTGTAATACAAAATTATTTCAACAGGCTTACTTCATAATCTTTATTGATTGATGTCAATACCCAATGCCGATTGGGAACACCCATTCTAGAATATTCAGCTTGCAAATCAAACTTATTCCAACCTGATCTCTTAGGAAGATCTTCATTGGATGCAGTGTAATGAAAACAATATAATTCTTGTATGTTAACTATGAGAAAAAAGAGGGGGGGAGATATATTTATTCATTAGTCACACAAGAGATTTCAAAGGCTATATAATTTTGCATTTATTAAAAAAATGGCATATATATAATAACTTAATATTCACTGAAAATTCTAATCTATCATATTTTTATCTAAATCATAATTATGAATACCTCACTTTGAAATAAGTCTCATTTCATTTAGCATTAAAAGATTAAAATCAATATTTTGAGATTTATTTGCGATTCCTCAAATGGATTTAACTTTGAATTCTTGACAGAATAATTGGAAATTCCTAGTAAAAGAACATCTGAATTACTTGCACATGCCTTGCTAAGTGTTTGAAAACTGTCCCCTAAAATACCATAATGTTATTATTACCATTCTTCTTTTCCTGTTTCGCCTTATATTTTAATTTAGAAAAGGAATAATTTCTTCTTTGTTTTTGGTACTTTTGTAGAGAAGATGCTGAATTCTCTCTTCAGGTACCTTGTATAAATTGGCACTCTTATACTTAAATAATAAAATTCTTTCATCGCTACTCAGCCTTTCTTTAGTCAGGGCTACATGCAACAAAGATGAATACATCATATATATATGTTTCCCAACAGATACATTTTAAAACAATCTCTGCAGCTCATTCAAAACTACTAAAATATATACAAATATAAAATGGCCACATTACATAGAAAAAGAAATAAATTTTGAGTTAAGAATGCTTTTTAAAACCTTCACTTCATTACTTCATATGAAATAAAACAGAGTATTGGATTTCTTCCAATCTTAAATAGAATTTAGCCACTTAGAAATGATAAATGTACTAATCTTGTACAACATTATAAACATGTTTTTTTCTTTAAACTCTGATTACTTACAATTATATATATTTTCTAGAGAAAGTATACAGAATCATATTATGCAGGATTATACAAAAGAAAAAATATACAGAATTCTACAAAAGAAAGTAAAACTTTGAAATAAAGTATGAATAGGTATACATGCAGCAAGTTTACAATGTACAAACTGGTGACCTTTCTACGTAGACAAATTTATACCAATTCCTTGGATAATCAGCAAACAGATTTTGTTACAATATTTGTGATAAAGAAAATTATATTTAAGAATTCATGTGTCCATGAAATCAGTAAAGCACATAAGATTTCTATGGCAATTTTGAAAAGGTTTAAATAACTACAACATTTTTCATAGCTTCATTTGATAAAGAAAATAAATGAACAAAAAAATAGTCAAATCTAATTAAATTCAAATGCATGTGAAAATGTATAGAATACTATTTTTTTTAAAATTGATAAATGAAAGTTTAAAAAATAAGTTAACATATAATTTAAATACACAGAAAAACATGGAACAGCAAAGATAAATTAAGTAAAAGAATTAAAATGAATTTTTAAAAAATAGAATTTCTACATAAACAAAGATTAAATACTATATATTTAAAACCTTTTCAATAATTTCCTATTTTCCATATCTAATTGTTTTATATTCTTTTTTTAAATACACTGTGTCTGAAACAGAATGTACACTTTTTCTTTATTTTTTTCTAGGTACCCAGTGTGTAGAGAGTTCTGAAAATATTGGCCTGAAAACTACTAGATACTCCAAGTTTTGACATATCCTCCTTTCTGTGTGCCTAAAACTGTCCACATGGCATCCACCAAACCACAGAAGGCATTTTGTGCTGTGGAATACACAAAAACAACGTTTATTATCACAGTTCAATGAAACTTCTGGAACAATTTGGGGTCAACCCACCGGACAAGAACTCCATTAAACATTGCCATAGAAACATGGAGACCATAGATAACTAATGGTGAATTTAAAAATTAAAATTGACATTGGTTGCAGCTATGCAAAAGTACAAGCACTACAACACACCACACACCAACGGGGTGACGTTTCAGCGTTCAAACACATCTTTAGTTTGGGACAGCAAGCCACAGTCCGTGACCGCGGCCATTTAAAATTAAAAATAGTTTAACAATAGGTTCATTATTCAGTGAACAATAAGAAATGAACATGATTTGTATAAAACACTTTCCTACATTTCAATAAAAATTTTTTAAAGATTTTACAATAAAAATAAACCCTATAATTTTGTGTTAAAAAATTAACTTTAAAACCTATATATATAAAGGAGAAAAGCGACTCACTCACTCACTGACTGACTCACTGACTAATCACGATATCTCCGGAACTATTAAACCTACAGACTTGAAATTTGGTAGGTACGTTCCCTTCATAGAGTAGACGTCAGCTAAGAACATATTTTGCAAAGTTCGAACCCCAAGGGGCGTTACGGGGGCTTAAAGGGCGTTGTAGATAATTATTTCCATTACTAAACTATTAGATGTACAGTCGTGAAACTTAGTACACATATTTCTTTCATTAAGTAGAGATTCTCTACATAATGATTAGACGTTTTTGAAAATCGACCCCAAGTGGCAAGGAATTAAAGGGCGTTATAGAGCACTCCTTTTTAAACTATTAAGGGTGTTATACATAATTATTTACATTTTTTAAACTATTAGACGTACAGTCTGGAAATTTTTTTAAACGGATTCCTTTCTTGAAATTTGTGTACAGATCCCCTACAGAATGGGTTTTGTGAAAATCGACCCCAAGTGGCATTGTAGAGAATTAAAGGGCGTTTATAGGCAATTCACTCCTTTTTAAACTATTAAGAAGTAAAATCTTGAAATTGAGAAAGCTGATTCCAATCATTAAGTAAAGATCTGCTATAAGATGGGTTTTGTGAAAATCGTTTCCTAAGTGGCGTTGCGGGGGCTTAAGGGGCGATATAGATAATTATTTCCATTTTTAAACTATTAGACATACAGTCTTAAAATTTGGTAAGCGAATTCCTTTCATGGTGTAGAGATCTGCTACAAAATAGTTTTGGGGTAAATTGATCCCCAAGGGTCACTGAGGGAGATTAAGGGGCGTAATAGATAAATATTTCCGCTTTTCAACTAATAGAACCACCTGCTTGAAAATTACAAGGTATGTTCCGTTCATGGAATAATGTTCCTTTTACTACGATTTTTGCGAAAACGGACCCCCAAAGGAGTGGGGTTGTGAGGGATTAAGGCGTGTTATAGAAAAATTCCTGTTTTTGAATTTAACTCATTTACTTGAAATTTGTTGAGCACTTTTCTTTAGTTGAATAGAGTTCCACTAAGAATGAATTTTACGGAAATCAACTCCAGGAGGAAGCGGGGAGAGTTATTGGGGCGTATTGATAGACAAAATTCCCGTTTTTGAACTGCTAAGACTATAATAATAAAATTTGGTTTGCATGCTTCTTTTGTTGAATTGGGATCTGCTAAGAATGCTATCAACGAGGTATTGATGATAAAAATTCCGTTTTTGCTCTGTTAGATTTAGACTTGAAATTTAGCACGCATGTTTATTTTATGGAGTAGAGATCCACTGAAAGTTGCTTTGGTGGAAATCCACTTGATTATTAGGTTAAGTGAGCGAAAAAAATCTTTCTACTTCTATTTTAGATATAAATAGAAATTAGATATTATAATTTATGTTCTTTTTATATCAAGGGGTGAGAGTGTAACAGCTATAAATATATTTTTCAATACAATCGAATTCTTAATGCTAGATATCAATAATTAATATATATGTAAACAGTATACATATATACAACATCGTGAAATACCCAGTGAAGCGGGTGGGTAACAGCTAGTTTAATATATGTACTATTTTATTTTCTTAAAATTAACGCTAAAAATGATTTTTTTAAAAGAAAATTATGAAAATAATTTTGTTTGAAGAAACATTCCTTGAAAAATATCTTTATTTGATAAAAATAGCATCTAGATAAGTTATTTACATTACAGCAAATGTTGCATAAAAATTTTTAATTATATGTTTCATAACTTCCTTTACTCAGGATAATTCTAACATAAAATGCTATTTGTACATATAAATTAATTTACTGAATTAAAAATAAAATATGCTAACTCCTAAAAAAACATCTGAAATTAATTTAATTTTCCTTTAACTAAAGTAAATATGAATTTTTAAAAACTTTTAGATTTATAAATAGCTTTATGAATCAAGTAATATAGAGAGAAATACAAGTTATTACTTAGTCATTATTTAATTTAAAATTTAATAAATTTATTTTTATACAAACAAATATGCATTACATACAGGTTTAAGTACATTATAAATTCACAAAAAGGATTAAAATCATTTCATAAAACTTACATGATGGAGCTGCAAATAAAAATCTAAAGGTATTAATATCAAATTAAGAGTTCAAAATATTTATTTTAAAATACATTATAGAAAACATACTTGGTTGAGAAAGCTTCAGTAATGAAGTATAAATATCATGACTATCTCTTTCTTTTGGTATAACAAACGTTACACAGAGGAAATTTTTGCATCGTATTTGTATTGGTGACCCAGAGGTTGATATAGGTAATTTGATAACTGCAGCAATATGAGTATGTAATATCTAAAAAGGCAAAATTTTATTTTTTAAATTCTTAAAAGAACTTAAAAAATATTCAAAATATAGGATAATAGCACAAATATTACATTTAGCTAATAAATGCAAAATTGCAGCTCACTTTAAAAAATTTTTTAACTGATAACTTTTTGCACAAGTTTTAAACACAAAATTATAAAGTAAAAAATAATTTATATATAATCAAACATTTATAATTATAAAATAAAAAAGGAAACTTTAATAATAACTATAATGATTAAATGTCATTACCCAAGCTTCTTTCTTGCCTTCAGGATCTATAAATATCAAATGGGTAGCTGTAAGGTGAAGGGTTCCAATGTTGGGTTTCTTGCTATTAAAACGATCAAGCATTCGCACTTTTTCAATCTAAAAAAATTGTTACAATCAATAGTAATCTGTAAAGCAAATAAAATGCAACTTAAATTCTTTATGTATTAATATTTTTAATAAATATAATATATTTATATACAATATATTAATAAAATGAAATGTTTAAATGGCAAAATGCTGCTCCTTGCACAATTCTACTGAAATATTTATACAACATAGTATGAAAATACAGATGGTAATATTAAATATGATATGGTGTTATACTGACATAATGGGTGGCAAGAGCATTTGGAAATACCAGTGTTTAATATATGTATAATAAAAGTGCTACCTACTATTAAGCAACACACTCCAGATAATCCAGCAAATTCTAAATTCAAATTAGTACAGTAATAAATGCTTCTATTAGTTCAAATGATCATAAAGTTGCATTTAAACACGGGCTTTTAAAAAGCTGTCAATATATAACAGTTCCATAATTCTCTCTATTTCCAATGCATTATTCTTGAACAGTTTGTTATGCTAATTCTGCAACACATTCAGTACAATATACTATTTAACTTTATTACACAGTAAATTTGACAGCCTTAAACCCAGCAACATAACATATTAATGTCTAACCAAAATTTTCTACTACAGTTGCAAGAATATCTTGATTGAAATTTTTCCAAGAGCTTCATAAGTAACTAAGAGAAATGTCTTTCAAAATAATTGCCCAAATTATAGTTAACAACTTTTATTACCTCATTTTGGATTTCACTATTAAAAAAAGTCATTTGTTTCTTTATTATATATATATTCTTTAGTAAAGTTTCATTTATAATACATCCCCTCACAATTCATTCATTTTACTATAGTTTATTTTTTGAAATATTTATTTTCATTTTTCTACATATAGTTCTTTGATCAAGTACTTAGGTTCATTCTAGTCAAGTAAAATAACTGCTTTAATAAGGTAATTTATTTTATCAGAAGTTTTATTACTCATTAAAAAGTGAATAAAAATCTTCAAAAAAAAAAGAAAGAAAAGAAGTACTTTTTAACTTGCATCACATTTGCAAAACAAAGAGAGACAGAAAGTTGTGTGTGCCACACATTTTTTCAGAATGAAACCAAGTACACACACATTTGTTTAAATTACACATGTTTCAATTACCACAAGATTTTTTAAAAAAAATATTATTTTTGTAAATAATGGAAATTTTTAAAATGTAATATATATAAATTCAAACATTTAAAGTTTTAAAAGAAGAGTATTCAGTAATAAATAAGTAAAATATAGCTCTACCTAAAAAGCAAAAAACTTAAAAAAATAATAATAAAAAGCAAAACTTAAAATGTAATTTAGAGTAGCTAAGGGTAATATTTAACAATATGAAATAACAATAGACAATATATGCTATATGGATTATATTTAATGCTGAATCCACAACTTAAAAAAGCAAAAAATACACAATGCTCAGTATGATTTTACAACAAAGTATAATACCATGCGGCAACATAAAATTGTATTATTTCCTTTCCACCGCTGATGGAATCCATAAACATGCTAAAAAAAGCATGCATAACCAAGGACATTCAAAATATTTTTTGATGAACTTACTTTCAACTCGCATGAGTTTTTGGGCCCATTAAGATTACTTGATAAAACACCCTAAAATAAATAACGAGGAACCAGACAAAACTATAAGAATTTATTTCTTTAAATTTTACCAATCCTATAATGACATTTATAATGAAAATTTTACTACAGGAATTTAAGTATTTAATAAAACAATTTTAAAAAGGTTATAAAATTTTTTCATTACTAATAGTAAAATGTTTACAGCATAACATGGATTTATGATATATTTGCATTTAAATTTTGTAAAGCTATTGTAATAAAGTTTAAGAAAAAATTTTTTACTTTCCACATGAACCCCCAAGGAAAGAAAATATACGTCAAAAGTACAAGGGAATTACATTTTTGTATTTAGAAAATTTTTTAAATATGTGTCCTAAGTAGAATATTTAATTTCAATTAGATTAAAAAATTATATTTTCTATTAAGGTGTAACTCAAAGTTGGTTAACTCAAGGTACAACTCATAAACAAAGGTGTAACTCAATTTAATGTTAATCAAGGGAAAACTTTATAAATATATATATTTTGATTTAATTTTCTATTAAAAAATTGGTAAGTGGTGATATATTCCTATTGCTTACACTACTGACTTTTTCAATTTTGTCACTCTACAAAAGCTTTAATTTTATTAAAACCACAAACAGATGTTTCAAAAGAAAATACTGAAAGAATGTGAGATACTTTCTCCTATGCACTCCAAAGAAACTGACAGTTCATACTGGGGGGTTTCAGTCTACTATCTGAATATGTTGAGGGGGGGATCTAATTTGAAGTCTTACAAATTGCAAACAGTACTGAGTTGAGTTGAGTTAATATTTCGCACTATTCAGCTACACAGGGCTTTTGGCGACGGACCACGTAATTTTGAACCATGGTCACTGACACCTGAGCTGGCACCCCCTCTCCTAACTGACACAGATTTTGCAAAGCGGGTCTGGCTGGTCTCATGGCATGCCTGCCATGGTTGGATACCTTAACCACTGGGCTACCGCAGCCCTGTGCAAGCACTGAAGCCTAATGACAAGTTGAAAGCCTGCTGTCTTTTCATGGATGAAGTCATGAAAGACAAACATTTTTGCAATAAACTCATATTTAGTGATGAAGTTACCTTTCATTTAATTGGCCAAGTAAGCTGCCATAATGCGCAAACTTGGGGATCGGAAAATCTCCATGCCTGCATTAAACATGAAAGGAACTCTCAAAAGTAAACGTCTTTTGTACAGTATCTTTTTTTTTCCCTTTTTACTACCTACCTTGACATGTTAGAAATTTGACTTTTCTTTCAGTTGAAAGATATGTAAAATTTCATTTTTCAACAAGATGGCGCACTGTCCCCATTGGCATTTTGATATCTGTGAATTTCTAAAAAGAGAACTAACCCATCATTGGATTGATTGTAGTGCAATTAATGATCTGGCCTTACACAGCTATTATTCTAGGTCACGTCACTTAGTCTCATGCAACTTAATCCTTTGGGAATACATCATAGATCTTGTAATCATACCATCTTTGCCTAAAAGTCGCCCAAACTTTAATGATGCATTTGTGATATGCTTTACAAACAGTTAATAAAGAAACATAACATGTTTGGCAAGAAATGGTTTATTGCAATGACATTATATGAGTTACTAAAGAGACATGTTGAACATTTATGAACCATAAAAAAAAAAATTTAAGTTTTTCTTTATGACATTATTCCAGGGGTGTAGCTACCACTGTATCAATGATACAGGACCATGCTACAGAGGTCCCAACATGTGTTACCATAGGATATCATCTAATATATATTATAAATGCGAAAGTTTGAGAGGATGTTTGTGGGTCTTTCACGCAAAAACAACTGAATGGATTTTAAACGAACTTTACAGTAATATAGCTTATACATCAGAATAGCACAAAGGCTATAATTTATAAAGATATTGTATGAAGTGTCCAAAATATAACGATATTTGTCAAGTAAGTAGGAAAAAATTCTGGAACAATTCTGGCTTGCGCTGCAAAAAGCCCACATCAGCATATATCTATCTTTTGTTTGTAAAAGAACTCTTTTTGTTTTGGCTACACAAGGTTCTCCCTTCTAATTAATTCCTCTGATCAGTATAATGCCTATTTTTTTTTATTTCAGAATAAAACTAAGTCTTGAAGGGAGAGGTTGTTATAAATCTCTTTATTTTAATGTTTTTTTTATGATTTTATTATGCACATTTGGTAGTAAGAAATTGATCTTTTTTCCAAATAAATGCTTTTATCAGTTCTGATACTTAAAGTAAATAAACTTTCTCTTTCACACTACATCATTTGGACAAATTTTCAAAATTTGTTTGTGGGTAGTAGTTAATTATAACACTATAATTTTAATTGAATAGGCAGATATAATTATTTTTACACTTAAAAACGCAATAACTACTGTACTGTATTTTTTGGAGTGTGAGAGTGAGTGAATATTAATGTCGCACTGTTCAGCTACACAAGGGCTTTTGGCAACGGATCACATAATTTTGAACCATGGTCAAGTGACGTGGACGACACCTGAGCTGGCACCCTCTTCACCTAACTACCACACCACACCAACTTAGCAGGAATATTCTTTGAAATCCACTCTTCCAAGATATATGGCAGCACGGGTTCCATGATGAGTATTTTAGCGGAAAAAATAGTTTGTCAAAAATTAAGTGTCTTATGTTTTTGTATGTTAATGAAGACCTTAGAAAATGATTTAACTACTTATTTTAAGTGAACGTTATATATAATTAATTTTACAGTGGAATATCTTTAATTAATTTATTAGCTTTAATGGATTAAATTTTCCAAAGTGGAGTATTTTGTTTATGTATATATCCCTTAATTTTAAATGTAGTCATCCAAAAAAAAATATTGTATGAAAAAAAACTGCAGTAAATCATAATGCGGTTAACGTGCATCCCTCCTCTACATGGCGGGTCTTACAAAGCTCTAATAAAGCTCAAGTTATGAAAGTAGCTAGGCATTTGCTAACTTGACTATCGTTAACATTTCGCTATGTTTTTCATTGAATCGCCATTATAATTTAAGAAATGGCGTTGCTTGCGAATATTACAATTTTAACATAAAATAAATGCAACAGAAAGTAATATTAATGTATTATACTTTCAGATATAAATTATTTACACTATTTTAAGCGTTCATTACACACAACTTTTAACAATGTGTTACTTTTGCTGAGCAGAGACCAGCTTAGGAAGGTATTTTCAAAAATTGACCCTCAAGAGTGTTACAGAGAGTTATAAATATAAAAAAACATCCTTTTTATCAGCTATTAGATCTACATACTTAAAATTTAACAAAGGTGTTTTTCTTTCTTACTTTTATTTTTTGTTTAGCTGAGCTACGCAAAAAGCTTTTTTTGTTTAATTTGCTATTCACATAAAATTAACTCGTTAAAAACTTCATTATCCTTCAATCTGTGTTGTTCAATTTTTCAGTTCACCCGTGCGAAGAACGGGTATACCTGCTAGTGTATCATAAAATGTTAAAGGGTCCCAAAAAAGGATGTCCAAGGAATTTTGATACAGGACCATGCATTATTCATACTTTTCTGTGTATATTTATGGAAAACAATAAATGTGTGTAATTGAATGATTCTTTCATGATAACCCTATGTATAGTTTTTAAACTATTAATACATAAGTCCAAGCATTAAGCTTTTGATTGTATTCAAAAACATTCTTATATTATTCTTATAGCCATCTCCCCTTGATATAAAAAGGACAGGACTAGAATTTCTAGAATAGAAGTTTTTTACCTTTTACACCACTGTAAACTCCCTCCTCATTTGGGAGTCAATTTACATAAAACAGGTACTTAGGTCACTACTCAACAAAAGAAACATACTAGCAAAACTTCAAGTCTGTAGGGTCTAAAAATGGGAATTTTTGCAATTTGCAACTCTGCCTCCCTCATTAATATTTAAAAACATATTTTAGGAATTTTTTTTATTCCAATAACACTTTCACAATTCCCCTCACCTTGGGAATCTGCTTCCACAAAACCCATTCTTAGCAAATTTCAAGTCTGAAGGTCTAATAGTTCTGAAGATCTCATGATGAACAAGTGAGTTTAAGAGTCAATTTTCTCCTATATATAGAGATAGATAGATATGCTCCATATATATACATTGTATTTCTCCAAAAATTGTACACCTGGTCTTATATTGATTCTTGCAGCAAAGATGCATCACCAGATGCCCTGGATTCATGACAACTAGAATTCAATCAAATTAGTTATATCATAAAGCTCATCACAGTTTCCTTTGCTATAAAGGAAGCTACCCATCTAATAATGTGATACTTTGAATTCTTTTGGTGATTAATCTAACTGTGATACATTGCAATGTAAGCAAACAACCAAACTCTTTACTCTTCTATCAGAAATCCATTCATAGATGTCTCCAACTCAGGAAATAATGGTTTCCTAAGAGTGATCTACATTTACATTTCTTAACATTGACCTTGTCTCCAGCTATTGGCTGATGTTACTGAACTCTTTTTAGAAAATATTAAGATTCTGATACCCCTGGATTCTACAATTCACATGAAACCTCTAAAATCTTCCAAAATTCTCTTGTACTATATGTGTTGTATCTGAACATTAATTGGTCATTCAGCAATATATGGACCCTTATTTGGCTGGCAATTTTGACCAGAGCTTATTCTGAAGGTAAAGTTTACATCATTAGAATCCAGAAAAATAAAGTAGCACTTTAGTTTGCAATTAGATCTTATTTTCAGGAAAACGTAATATACACATATATAATACATAAACACATATATGCCTTTTCTCTTGTGGTACTAACATGCTTTTCTTCATTTAAAAAGGGAGGAGGGGCATGGGCACAGCCCCTTTGCAATCATGGCATATTGTCTCTTAAACTTTTCCTCTTCATAAGGACGTCACACTTGTACACATAAACTCGCATGTATAAATACATATAAAGGATTTATTCTAGTTTTGAAAAAGGACAGCATACATATGATTAAAGGAACATTTAAATTATACAAAGGAGTTATATCTTAAGCTAGCTCTGTATGCAAATGCTTTAAAAAACAATTTCATTGCTATAAATGAGAATACAGTTTAACGAAAACTAAATTTAGTTGAATAAGTAACACAATTAAACTATTAACTTATAATTATTTTAAAATTGAAAGTAAATAATCAATTTTTCAATTAAAACTTTTTGAATATATTAGTATTATAAATATAAAAAGTACTTAGAGATGTTATAGTTGTTTGAGCCCCAATCTTTTGTACTAAAGTATAGATTTACTCTATCATAATGTGCATAATTTTGTAATTTTTTTACTAAAAATTGTGTTTAACATATCTTGATAGAAATGCTAACCTTGCTTCTTTGAATAGCTTATGATGTTACTCTTAAATTTATATAATTGAGCATCCAAAAACATGAACTTTCAGGGACATCCTGACCTCCATTTTGCTGTAAATTTCCACCAGAACCTTAATCAATTCAGCATATTTTCAGATTTAAAATAGTCCCCAAAGCCCTAAACCACTAAGCAAAGCATATCCAGGGCCATTTTTTAAAATTTTTACTGAGTTTTTTGAAAATTCTTCTCACATCAAGACCTTTCTTATTTTAGAGTCAACAAAGATACCAGGTTTGATTTTGCTTCAAGCAGGAAATGTCTCGACTCCTGACTCAACTCTGAGGGCTGTCAACTCCTTAAATTTGACAAATTGCTTTATTAAATCCAAATTAATATGGAGTGGAGACATAGTATCTTCTGGGGATCTACCAGTGGGCCTTGCAGCGCATTTTTCTCCCATAGAAAACTTGGTCCTGTGTAGCCAATCCCACATGCTGTAGTAAGTTTAGTGTATCTGCTGTTCCAAAGGCAGGTAATGTGAGGACAAAGAACATGATAAAAACACCTTTGAAACCAACAAGAAATCCTATCACTTTAAAGTCTCCAAAAACTTCCGAAACACACTCCTATTTCAATGCAACTAGAAATCACTATGTTTTTCTTAAATGAATTGAAGAGGCAGATATATTACCATTATGAAGAAGCATGGATAATAAAGTGCTACTCATTTGTACTATAATTTACATTGCTTCAGCCAGATTGGTTACATTGTAACAGAAACAGAATTTATCTTGATGCAAGTTAAAAAGCTGGACAACATTTGATGCTTCCTCTGATTTGCGTATTTTAATTCAATAAATTCCACAACTTAAAGCTGGATGTTGAGAGGGAAGTGTTGGATTTGGCAAGATTAAGGTATGTAAAGGTCAAAATAAAGGTACTTCAATACTTATCAATTGTAAGGCCTATGAAGCCAAACACGTAGAAAACATGACAACATGTAAAATTCTGGCACCAGTTGCTAATATTATAAGTATGAAAAGTTGATGAAGTACCACTATAATTTAACTTATTAACATTGTGTTTGTAGAGAATTTATGAGATAATATTGTCTATGTTCAAGTTGATGATTCCCCCAAAAAAAACAATGTCCCGACCCACACAGTTCCCATAATCAATAAGTAACAGCATTTTTTTAATGTGCACCTCTCGCCAAGGTGATGACTCAAGATATTTAACCTTTTCACAACAAAGAAAGATGGCAAAAGAATACCTTTAATCATCATTTACATGGTCCTTTTCAATATAACTTCCGTGGTATGTAATGCATTTATTATGTGCTGCGAAAGTTCATTTCTTAAAAACACATAAAAGTCTGCTTTGTGAAAGCATTATCAAAATATCCTCCACAGATTTTACACATGCTATGTTGTTTACAAAACGTTTGCCTCATAATGGTTTCTTAAGTTGAGGAAACCGCCAGAAATCGCATGGAGTTCTATCAAGACTGTATGGAGGGTGTGGTAAAATCACTATATTGTTCTGCTGCAAAACATTCTGTATGCAACCAGCAATATGTTGTCATGGTGAAATAGGAAGCCATTTCGGAGCAATGGGTCTTTCCTTTTAAAGTGCTGTATCATTGTTTGCAGAACATTCGCGTAGTACAAGCCGTTTACAGTAGTATCTGGTTTGACAGCGTGTTGTTTCACAATTTCTTCATAATCAAAAAAAATTATGGTCATAACTTTACCAACCAATTTCACAGTTTTTGCTTTCTTGGGAGTAGGTGAAGATGGATGTTTCCGCTCACTGCTTTGTTGTTTTATGGTTGGATCCGTGATATAACCAAGCTTTGTCTGCTGTGATGAAGCGTTTTAAGATATCGAGGCCTTCTTGTTTCAGTCTTTAATCATATCGTATCATATCAAAGGTCTCTGGTGCTGATTTTTGCTTCTATTTCAACAACTGGCTGTGTCTCATAGGTGCCCGCAAACACACGTTTCAGTTTGAGCACGTGATACTCAATAACATAAGTCTGTACTCGCCATCTATCTGTAGTTTCTGTTAATACAGACAACAAACTTTTCTTATGACTAATTTTGCGGAAGTAAAATTAGTCTTATTACTTGTTGAACAGCTTACGAACGTCTTTTGAGGCTGGGCAAATCATACATACATTCCCCACGAATGTCTCTCATGGTTGAGCATGTCATATGACTTTTTAGGCAGAACATTTCATTAGTAATTTTTCTTACCAATAGATGTAGTCCTACGTCTATGACAGTGGATTATCTTAAAACTGGAGAATGTTGATCTTGATTAATATAGCCCATAATAATCACAAAGACAATTTTTAGAAAGTATGAATAATTTAGCATTACAAAACATTAACCAATAAGTAATACTATATATATATACACATATATATATATAATTGTATTTATTATTATTATTATTGAAGACAGATTAAGTAATTCCTATGCACCACAAGTATCACATGGGACTTACAGAAGTAAAATAAACAAAATAAGATGAAAAAAATAAAAAGTAAATAAAAAAACAAAAGTTACCAAATAATGAAATAACAAAAACAAATAAAATTTACAAAGACAAAATGCATTACAAAATAAAACAATTACGTAACAAAACCAAAGCAATGAAGTTATAAAAACAGAGAAATAAAAAATTTACAAAATCAAGTCAATGGAGATGCAATATAAAGAGAATGAAGCTTTACTTGAGACAAGTTGAAAACAAAAAATTAGGAGGCCAGTTGATTTTAAGAGCATGCAGTTTGTTCTTAAAATCAACTGGCCCCCTAATTGTATTAAACAGTATTTGTATATAACCATACACACAGATTCTATTACCTCTCTCTCATTCAGTTTACAAGTTTTTGGATACTAATCATATTTTGCTCTAGAATACACGCAATTTCTAAAGCAATATAATTTTTAATTTAGTTAAAAACTTGGGTAATATATATAATGTTTTGAAAATATTTTTAAATATCGGTAATTGGTACTTAGACATTAAATGTGAGCAAGTTGAGATAAAATGTGTTCTACATTTCAAGAAAAATAAGTTTAAATTAATTTTAGAAATAATACAGTTTTTAAACAGACTTAATTCTAAAAAAGTAACATTAAAATATTCTGAAAAACACATTCCACCTGTTATGTGGAATGAATGAAATACACATGTAACCAACTACAATATTAATTTATAAAAAAAAGATTAAAATAAAATTAAATTATTTAAATAATAAGAAAACAATTCATTATAAAAGTAATTAGAAAATACACAATTTATAAGAAAAAACTGAGATGCATTTGTCATGAATTATATAAAAATACGATTCATTTTTACAACTGAAATTAAAAAATAGCCTACTTAGGTACTTGCATATTAACATCATCTCAGACAATTTTGAGCCACATTAATCATGCCATTTTCCCCCAAAATCTCACTGATTGTTATTTTTTTAAAATAAAACATATGCAAGTCTGAATCTTTTCTTTTGTTGTAATGATCTCATGGCATGATTTGCAGGACATCAATCTGACTGTGGTGATGTTAATACATAAAGTAATCTTCTTTAATAAATTTAACTTTTAGAAAAATAAAATATTTATTAATATAATATTCATGAAATAATTTGTTCTGAGAATTCTCACTACTTAATCACTGCTACTAAAATTTTTAGTAAAATCCTAATTTAGCTGAAAACTTTAATAAACATTAAAAAGCTCTACATATTTTAAAGTTTTAAAAACTAGTCTAATTTTTTTTTGGGGGGGGGATGAGAAAATATTAAAATATATTTTTGCAGGTGAAGAAATACAAAAATGTTTTCTGTTTATATAATTAGCTAATATTTCCAACACAGACAAGGCTAAATAATTGTTTTTGTAATAGTATGCCTGTAATAAAATTGGTAAGTGATTCTATCACAAAAGAGAGCAGATATAAGCAATAAGAATATAATTTCTACAAGATAATTCACTTTTTAAAAATATCATGAATTTCATGTATTTTTTGTAAAAGAATGAATTTTATTAACACATATAAAATGTTATAACTGTGCATTGAGAATTGCAATTTAATTGAAATAATGTGCAAAAACTGCTGAACATCTGCTAATTGTACTAGATAAGGCATTTCAAAATATGTCAGAAAAGTTCACATCTAATTGAAAGAAAAAAAGGTGTAACAAAAAGCGTTCTACACAAACTAGCCAAAAATAATATATATCAACGCACAGCTAAATAGGACATTCAAATTTTGATTTTTTTTTTCGCCGAATAAAATGTTTTATTATTTACCTTAGGGGTTCTTATCAAATCCATGATCTTTCTATTTCATTTCTAATTACACACAATATTACAAATTTCCATACTTTGCAATAAAATTATATAAAGGAGGAAGCAGAATTAAATCTCACATGTCGTAAGTATTTTAGGGATAACGCAGAGACTCTTCTCATCTTTGATTTAAAATGGGGGAGGTAAATCGTTTAAAAAGTAAAAAATCGACTGCTCACGAATATCAACAAAAATTAGATCTCTCCCATTCTGCTTATGACGTTCCTGAGTTTTCGTTTTTAGAAGCTTACCAGACAGCCATTAAAAAAATTAATAAAAGAGCTTTCTAAATTATTAAATTTTTGCTGCCATGTAGATTATTAAAGTTTACGTAGATGGTGTAATTTATATTTCCTTTTCTTTATTTCTCTAAATAAAAAAAAAAAAGATCTAATCAGAGTATGTTTCTGTGAAGTGAAATCATGTGCAATTTAAACAAAAACTACTACTTCGATTTCGATTACTCTTCGTCCGATTCAAATACGTATTCCCATATGTAAATAAAACACTTCATTATTGTAAGTAATGAAGGAAAGAATCATTTCTGCGATTTGTTGACTTATAACTATGCACCAAAAACATTTGTCATCTCAGAAACTCTTTTAATTGTACATAACATTGTTTAAGTCCTAGAACACAATTTTTAAATGGACAAAAACCACTATTTAAAACGCTTTTAGATTTTTTTTAGCACATGGTTATTTTTGCCTTAAAGTTCATTAAAACAATAATGTGTTGTTTTCTATAATTAAATTTAATGGGTTTACATATCAGCTTAATCGATTAAACATCTTATGTAAATTCTTCATTAATTTGTTTACAACACATTGTCGGAAACTTAAAAGTAGTGTTTCATTATGCATTTTACGCATTATTTTGTGATTGTATTAAGTAAAGAGCCTTATATATATATAAGTTTATCGCAATTTAAAGCTCTCTGTTTGAAGTAAAATTTAAATAGGAAATGGGATTCACATACATCCAGTAATATTGTAAACCAAAATAGAAATATGCATGATATCTGGCTTTATGTTTGTACTTTTTCTTGTTTGGATATTAGCGTATCATGTATTTCAAGGCGAGGCTATAGTGTTGCACATCAGATGAATAAAACCTTTTTTTTTTCTTTTTATGATAATTTAAGAAAGCATATCTTTCTTGTCTGTGTTTAGATATCAGAAAAAATTAATTGAAATTTATTTTTCTTTGAATTCAAACTCATGATTATAATAATTATGATAGTCATTCATTTTTAATAAATTTTGGTATCAAAAGCGTACTATTAGTGATGATAAAAATATGTATACATGTATCTAGTAAAAAACTTTCATATATAATTGTAATTCTGTATGTACTGTAATATTTTTTCTTTTATTTTTTTATTGAATTTGGAAATAATATTGATCATTTAAAGAATTCCTTTATGAAATCTCATAATTTACCTACAATTGAAGAAGAATTGTAGAATGTGTTAAGCCATTTATTATTGAAATAGAAGCTCAGTAATCCATTAAAATTCTGTAAGCCACATCTTTAAAATACATTTCCAACTTTATATAAATCATTATAATCATCTCTTTATTTGAAATTTTTGGAATATATATTTGAACTAATAAGTTAATGAAAACCATCAAGTTTTATATATTATAAAAATGTCTTGAATGTATATTGACTCAATATATATTTAAAGAACTAATGAATATAGAAAATTACTTACTGAAATAGAAGTGAACTAAGTGTTGGAGGGAATTAGACTCTGAAATTTAATGTAATTGCAAAGCATTTAAAATCTAAGTTATTATTGAATCTTTATTCTGTAAACTATTAAATAAATTTTATTCTATTTCATGATTAAATTTATAAATTAACGATCTCAATATGTTTTATGTAATATTTTAGAACATATATTTTATAGCATAATTTCAAAATCCATTTTAATCAAATGATCCTCTCGGAAATTGACAGCATGAAGCAAAATGTCTCCTTTAATGTTCATATTATTGAAAAATTTAATTCATTTTTGTCGTTAATGCATTGATCTATTCAACGAAAGAATTTATAGATTTTTTATAAAAATACTTTTTATGTTTGTAATGTATTATTTAATCATAAGTATAAGTACTTAAGTTATGTTATTTTATTCCAGGTAAAAATTAAATTATGCTAGCTTTAAGATAACGTAAATTTTCACAAGATGGGCACTCATGTTCTCAAACCTCCAAAATTACGGAGATACCATATTTTAGAAAGTATCAGCTCTAAAACATTTATTCCTCGTGAATACCAAGTAAGTTTTAGTATTAAACATATCAAATAATAAATAACAAAAAATTTAAGTTTTTATTATTATTATAACTGTTCCTTAGTGAAATATTGATTATAACAGCTAAGAAATAATAAAAATTTGAATTTATCTAATTTTTTCAAGATTTATTTTTATGAAATGTATACTTAGAGTAAGTATTTGTAAGTGATCAATACTATTTTTATCTTTGCTTCTTAATAAAGTTGGCATTTGTTTTTATTTTTTAAAATGTGTTTATAATGTTTTTAATTATATATTGTTCTGTTTTTATATATCTAAATATATCTTAGTCATGAAATGAAAAACAAACAAACTTTGTAAAGTATATTCATTTTTTTTTATTTACTGATATAATTTATTTTACTTTTCATATGTATATATAAATCTTAGTTAAAGATTAACCTTTACTCATGAACGTTCCATAAGTGGAAAATTTTCTGATGCATACAATTTTATTCCTATTGCTTTATAAAAAAATGCAAAAGAAAATATGGATTAATATTTTAGTATCAAGGAAATGTTGCTAAGATAAATAGCCTTCTTCAATCGCATGATAGGACCAGGTGGGCCATGACCTCAAGAATTTTCCTTTGGGACTCTCTTTTTTTTGCCACAGTCTTCTAATTAGTCATTCTTAGGATAATGAAACCCCTTTATAGGCAGTGAACCCACCTGAGGTTAGGTCAACCCGTAGTTCTTCCAATGAGCTTGGCCAAAAAAGATTTTCTGTATTGAATGTTCTTTGTTCATTCTGATAACATGGCCAGTCCATTTATATATTTGACAACATCTGGTTCACTGAAGTTCTAAGTTTGAGTGTCTGTATCTAATACCATCAACTTGAATTCTCCCAACAATGGCTCTTAGGATCTAACACTCAGACACCAAGAGTAAAGTCTTTTCATTAACTTTTTCGGGACGAACGTCCTATATATGAGTCAGCATGAAGCACTGGCAGAGGCTGAGCGACTCACAGGTGAACCAGAGTGTTTCTCCCTCCATATGCCGAATGATTCGCCCACGCACCAAGCACCTGGAATGTTTTGTAAGCTCAGTTTTTTGGCAATAGATGGCATTCTATGTCCATAAGATTTGAGATACATGGAGATCTGACCTTCTACTCGAAATGAGAGAAATATTACTCATATATACATGGTTTTTATTTTATAAACATAAGGGGACGGGAATGTTTTCAAATTGAGTGCTTTACGGCTGCTCTTGAAATGAACATGTGTGGTTTTTGTTCATAGTGAAGATGAGGGATTTATTTTCACTAAAGCATTTGATTTGGGTTTACAGTCTAGTTTTTAATGGATAGTTAGATCTGGTAGATAAAATTTGTCTTTTTTTTTATTACTTTTTTACAAGGTCAACTTTTACAAATGCTGACAGTAAAATGTTTAAAAACTTATATTTAAACAAAACCTGGCTGAAGTAAATAAAGTTCATTAATATGAAATATATAAAGCATATGCCGTTTGTATAATATACAGAGCAATATTGAACAATGCGTTGATATTTCGATATTTTTATGGATTTAGGCTTAACTACACAAAACCCTGTGACCTGGGAGTGACACTTGTTACAGACTTTTAAGGAAAATTTCTATAAAATTAAAAACATTTACCAGAATTTGTCTGCTTGTGTAGTTCTTATACTTTAGTTTTAATCCAATTTGAATCAAGTTTTTGTTACCTTTAATCATAGGGCAGTGTTGTAATATTGTTGCTATTGTGATTTAATATAGTTAACTTACCTCAATGGCGCAACAGCCCATGAGGGCCAAGGCCTACTGTGCCCAACTCAGTATACGTGAACGTGGGCCCTGAGGTGCATGAGTAGATATTCCAGTCAAGTGGTCAGTCTGACACGAAACCTCCAGTGTTAAGTTCCCAAGCAAGCTTGGTACCCATTTATCAACCCACTGAAGGGATGAGAGGCTGAGTCAACCTTGCCTAGTCTGATGTTTGAATCTCGAACCTATGGTGGGGAAGCGCAATACACTAGCCACTGGGCTTTGATGTAACATAGTTAAGATGACAATATATTTGATCTTTTTTATGTATTAAAGATTTTTTGATTACTCAGTTAAAGTTAAATTTCTCCTTCAGTTGAACTGTATAATTTTTTATTCTTGTATAGTCATAATTTCCATACCTCGGGTAATTTTAAGAGACATATTTTTAAAGTATGATTGCACTTTTCATGTATCTTTAAGAGTATTTATAATTCTTTGTTTTGTTTTTTGCTTTAACAACTAACTTTTATGGGGAATTTAAAATAAGATTTTATTCTAAAGAGCTAGGGTATAAAATTAAATTATTGCAAGATAAATTGTAAGATATTTTTATGTGTCACAAAGACTTGTCTTCTTTCATAATATTAAAATTGAATCGTCCATTTTTTTATGTTTATTAATGTTTTTTTAAAATTTATAATTAATTTTTTAATTTCTATTTTCATGTTTTATAAAGCAGATGTCTCAAGGACTTAGGCACAATTTTTGTTTTTTACAACATTTGTGTTATAGCAATTTTTTACCAATCTTCTCCTGTATAAATTAATTTCCTTAAATTCTATTTAATTTACTCTTTGAGAATTCAACTTTGTGTGAAATTGGCAAGATTTTAAATTTAACTTTACAAAAAATTTTAAGCAAATTTAGCATAAAAAGGACTTTTTTGTAAGTAATGACTAAGCATATTTGAAACTATGGAACATTCATATAGTTAAACACTCATAGTGTCTGTAATAATTTTGTATACAAAAGTAAGTTTTATTGTAAGTCATTTTCACTATTATATTATGTTCAAACATACTCCTAGGATACATTTTGTGAAGAAGTTTCATAATTTTTATTTTGTCACAATATGCGATATGATTTAATTATACATGTAAAGAAGCAAAAAAAATTTTTACTTAGTATTCTGGGAGTTATATTTGTACAAGTAATGATTTTAAATACTAGATTATCTGTCTAATTTGTGTTTTATCTATTTTAGGTTGAACTTCTTGACACTGCTAGGAAAAAAAATACAATAGTATGCCTTGGTACTGGCACAGGGAAAACCTTTGTAGCTGTCATGCTAATAAAGGAATTCTCTCATCAAGTACGAGAGACACCTACCAATGGAGGCAAAAGAACCGTACTTTTAGTTCCTACCAGTAAAGTTGCATTGAATTTTTATTTAATATTTTTATTACCAAAATTTTTGTTAGTTCTAAAATTCATTATTATTAGTGTATTGTATAATGATATTTATTTTTTTAAATCTTGAATGTAAATTTGAATTTGTGTTTGGAAGTACCATATTTACATTGACTCACACTTTTTTTCCGGTGTTAATCCACTCGCTGCATAGTGCTACATCTGCTATGTGTGCTTTGCCCATGGAAATCATGGGATGCACAGCGAGAGGATTAATGCTACTGAAAATTGGTTGTGGCTTAGAATTGAAGGGAAAAAAATTTATTGGATTGTGCAATTAGAACAATTACATATTCATGTATGTATTTAAAAGTTTGTAATACTGGTAAAATAACTAATTATTCACTTCTTATTTGAAATTTATTTTAATTTCTCGTAAAGTTGGATATAAATAAAACATTTTACACTCTTTTTCACAAAAACTTGTTGAAAATTTGGGGTGTGGCTTAAAATCAATCGTCGCTTTGATTCGAATAAATATGGTATTTACAATTTTATGTAATTATTAAAAGTGAATAATTAACAACAGCAATGTTCAGTATTTATAAAATTTATTTATTGCATATTTATAGAAAATTATTTTCAATTATTTTGATATATTATAAATTTAAGTTTTTTTTTAATTTTTAATATTAATTTTATTCTTTTCATTTTTTAAAACTTAAGTTTGCTTATATTTATTATTTTTTTTTATTTTTATTTTCCTAGTACCTTTGGTTCTCCAACAAGCCAAAGTAATCATGGATTGCACAGATTTGAGCGTGGGTGAATATTTTGGAAGTGAATCTGAGAGATGGTCAAAAGAAAATTGGCTCAAAGAAGCAGAGAAAAATCAAGTTTTTGTGATGACAGCAGATATTTTTAAAATGGTTCTGCATCATGGTTTTCTACCTCTTTCACTTTTTAATCTCATCATATTTGATGAATGTCACAGAGCAGTGAAAAATCATCCTTATTGTGAAATTATGAGATGCTTCGATGTGTGTAGCCTTGAAAATCAACCTCATATTTTGGGACTCAGTGCTTCTTTAATTAATAATAAGTGTCAACCTATGAGAATAGAAAAGGAAATAAGGCATCTAGAAAATATATTAAAATCTTCTGTAGAAACTGCTAGTGATCTAACAGCATTAAGTAAATATGGATCAAAACCAAAAGAGTTTATTGCAGTTTACGATTCATATTCTGAAGATGACTCAGTTTTAAATTTTGTGATATCCTTAATAAATAATGCATTAGTTTTTTTAGATACAGTTAATATAAAATATGATCTCGATGATTACCTATCACATCCTTGTAGGCAACCGAGGCGATACTTAATTGAACTATCATATGTAATAATGGATCTTGGATTGTGGTGTTCATTAAAAGCTATTCAACTTTTTATGGATGAAATTGACCTCACCTTAGAATCTTTATACTCACCTGATCATAAACGTTTTTTGATGCTTGCTAGAACAGTTTTATTAACTGCTGAAGTACAAATACAAAGTATATTAGACAAAAATGATTTGCAATCTAATCTTACTGATAAAATTCCTCCAAAATTGAAAATATTGCTCACACTTTTAGAACCTTATAAGCCAGTTGTTGAATTAAGTGATGAAAATGACAAAGTAGCTGAGACCAAACCACATATAGAAACATCTGTGTGTGATGTTAATAATTTGGAAATAAATTATAATGAATCTGAAAAAAGTGTTACTCAGATTATTCCTCAAAATGTCAAGGATAAGGATATTTTAAATGGCTCTAAGATGAATCGAAATGATTTTAAAATGAAACGAGAAAAGAAATATAACTATCCTGATGACAGCAAAGCTTTATGTGGGTTAATATTTGTGCAACAACGTATTGCAGCATACTTGTTAAGTGAATGGCTATCAGCAATAAAAGAAAATCATTCCAACCTTAATTTTTTGTCACCAAGCTATATCATTGGACATGGGAAAAATGTAAGTGGTGCTAAAAGTATTTTAATGGGCTTTCAAAAACAAGAAGATGTATTGCAAAAATTCAGAACACGGGTATATAATCTTGTCATTGCTACGTCTGTTATAGAAGAAGGCATGGACATTCCAAAGTGTAATCTTGTGATTCGCTTTGATCCACCAGAAAATTTTCGTGCATATATACAGTCAAAAGGAAGAGCAAGAGTGAATGATTCATCGTATATTTTAATGGTAAAATCTACCCGCAAAGCAGCATTTGAAGATATCTTAGCAGACTATAAAACTGTGGAAGAAGTAAGAATTGAAAACAAGTATCATGAATGTTTTTTATAGAATTTTATTTTGAATTTTAATTCATTTATGAATTTTTAAAAACTTGTAATTCAAAATTATGAGGTCCATAACCAGTAAACCTTGCATTGCTTTAGAGTGCTACATAAATAAAAATCAAATCAACTCAAAAACTTATGCTTAACTTTTTTTTAATAAATTTAAAAGGTTAATTCATTTTAAAATTTTTGATAGGATACAACTAAAATTATATATATATCTTTTTTTTAATGGACTGCATTTTGACAATTTTGACTTTGTCCCCAATTGTGAGAGTAAATTAATGATGGAACCATCTTGTGGTGGCCCTCTCTACTTAATTTAGATGCTTGAATTAATTTTAATTCAAGCTCTCATCGGATGCCATATATTGCCATGATTTAATTTTGCCGAGAGTAACATAGCCAAATTGATACTCAAGGGATCTTTTACATGCCTCATAATCAAATGGCATGAATGCCTATGATTTTGCTTCAGCCAGGATCGAACTGCAACCTTAGGCTTACGAAGATGGCACACTACCTTTAAGCAACTGAGCCAACGATTAAAAATGTAGAGAGATAGATTATATTTATTAATTTTTTTAGAAATAGATGTGAATTTGAGAAATTTTTTTAGTAAAATTTATTTTGTATCTTAAAATTTTAAGAATTTATTTCAAAGTTATAATTTAATTATTTTGGTTATCTTTCAATTGAAATCCATCCTGGGATCTAGTGTTGTTAACTGTAATAGCTTTAGAGATTTTTTATTAAAAGATAATAAAATCCTTGATGTAAAACGGAATAAAATATATTATATTATAACTGAATGATGTTCCCGTTGTAACTTATATTTTATATTGTAAAAGTTTATAAGCCTTTTTGTGATAATTTTTTTTTATTTATTGTTGTTAAACTAAATGTTTTTTTTAAAAATTAAGTGTTACATTTTTTTAATATATGTAAATATTGGACATGAATTTTAATGTACATATTTTATATGGTTTTCAAATATTTTAGTTATTATTAATAAAATGCCATAAAGCTGATCATGATATGGATGAACCAATAATTGAAAACAATATTGATGATTTAATTGAGCCATATATGCCTGTAAAAGAAGATGGATGTGCAAGAGTCACTCTTTCATCTGCCATTGCTTTGGTTAATAAGTAAGTTATTCTCTTCCTGTGAAATAAATTAAGATGGGAAAAAAATGTGTTTACTATGTTTTATAAAATATTATCAAGAATTACTTGTATTCAAATTTTACCTTAGAGTTACAATTATCTGTAAATTTATTTTGTTAATTTTTTATGTTTGTATTTTTGAATTTATATTCTCATAAGCAAAAATATTGTTCCTTTATTTTACTGAAAAACTTAAACTCTTAATAGATATTGTGCTAAACTTCCGAGTGATACTTTTACACGGCTAACACCAAAATGGAAGATAAATGAAGAAAATTCTCTTTTTCAATGTATTCTAAAGTTGCCTATAAATTCACCTTTGAAAAAAGCAATTATTGTAAGTATTATGGTGTTATACTTTATTAGTTTTAAATTGAAATTCATCTTGATTGATATACAAATTTTGCTGTTTGAAATTTATAAAAATTATTTAATGATATGAACTTCTAAGATAAGCATTTTGTATTTTAATAAAAAGTCTTTAAGCATTCACTTGTATTGTTAATTATCGTATAAAAGATAAATGAATTGCAATTTTTCTTATAATGAAGGGCCCATGGATGAAAAGTAAAAAGCTAGCAAAAATGGCTGCAGCTTTGCAAACATGCATAGAATTACATAAATGTGGTAAGCTTAAGGATTAATTTACTAAAATATTATAAATATTGATTAAAGATCATGAAATTTAAAGAAAAAGTTTAAATTAATCCTCTAATGATTTTGTATTTAAAATCAGTAAAATTTGGAGCAATTATTTCAAAAATTTCTGTAATTTAATTTGACACTACATTTTTTTAAAGAAAAATATCCCTTTGTTATTATTAGTGATAATTATATTAGGTGTATAACTTTGCTTCTGCCGAAATTCGAGGCTTTGTTGTAAAAAAATGATTATACATTTATGATTTAATAATTACGTTCGATAATGATTGCCTGTGATTGTTTCAGTCGGTTTTAACAACTCATAATACACTATGCCGAGTTGGTCCCACCAAATGCCATGCTGGTCTTCGATGTCAAAATCGCCATTCTTGAAGCATTGAAACCACTCTCAGCTCATTCTTTCACTAATAGCGGCCTCACCATATGTATTTGCGAGCATTCAATGAGCCTCAGCCACAGATTTCTTCAAATTAAAGTAGAAAATTAAAACCTCCCGCAAATGACGAGAATTTGGCTCGTAAGCTGACATGTTTAATCGAGAATAACTTTATGATGCAGACACAAATCGACTAATATTTCGATGGCGTTATGTTTACAAATACCTAAGCTTATTGTATGACATTTTCGATCTATTTATTTCAACTACCACTTACCGTATCTATTGCAAAACGGCGGAAGCAAAGTTGTACACCTAATAGTTGATAGATATGTTTTTAAAAATAAATAAAATAAAAACATTTTGCTCCCAAAATAGTGTAATTTGAGTAGATTTCAAAATAAAAAAATTATTTCTTTGAATCATTTGTTGCCAGTTATTTATTAATACATAAGTACATTCAAATGCAAGCATTACATAAATTATTACATTAGTAGTATTAATTAAAATGAATAAGTTTCATTAATTTCTAAACCTCTTTAAAATGAATTTTATATATTTTATCCTAATGCATATTTTATGCTAATTTACCTTAGGTGAATTGGATGATAATCTTTTACCAACTGGAAAAGAAGCTGTGAAATCTGAAGATTTCATGTTAGAGGAAATGGATGACAGTATGAAGAAGGAGGAATTGTCTTCCAAACAACACTCTCTAACTAAAAATTTAGATAAAACTGATGAGAATGTGAAAAAAGATGATGATTCACGAAAAGCTGTGGCTCGCCCTGGTACCACTAAGAGAAGAATGTACTATTTTAAAAAAGTTAGTTGCTTTTTATATTTTTTTTATTGAAAATTATTTTATAAATATGTTAGCTTATTTAATTTCACTAAGATAATATTTTATAAAGTTTGCATCATTTTTTATTGAATATGTAGAAGCATCATAAAACTTTAAATTATTACTACAAAATTATTGAAGTATATGAAGAAATTTACTTCATACATTAATTGATCCATATGGCCATATCAGTGTAAATTGCAACCAATAATGTTAAATTGTTTGGTTATTGCAACCCATAGGTTGAAGTAACCTACAGTATAGGGAAGATAGGCTTACAGAATGCAATTAAGTTCCATCATTTAAAAAAGTGCCGATATCCACAATCATTCCACAATAAAATGACTGCTTATGGAAAAGATAGTCATTCATCTGACTCTGTTGTGAATTGATGAAGGAATTTTCGAACTGACCACATTTTCCTCATAGTGAAGAAAGATCTATACTCCTGGATATATCTGCCATATTGAAGAAGTAGACTTTATCCTATTTGACCAAAGAGCATTCTTCTGATATGATCCTGAATGAGAATTATCTTACAGCATGGGTAATAATTCATGAAGAATTGTACATGTCAAAGGTGTTGGCACGCTAGATTCCACAATCTTAAACTCGTTTTCAGGAACAAAAATGGCAGGATTGTCAAGGTATACATTGTACCTTGTGGAACAAGACAAGAAAATGTTTTGGCTGTTTAGTAGTTATTGATTAATTTTGAATCTATTAATATGATTCAAATATCAAAGAGATGAGCAAAGATTAGGAGCACTGAACACCTCCTCCAAGAAGGCTAAGGTGCTGGAAGGTCATGCTATCTGTTTTTTGGGGTTGTCAACTTCATAAATTATGTAGTGAAGGGTTAGACTAGCACTAGCTCTATTACTCTATACTGCTGAACAAATTGTGTGGTTCTGATCAAGAAACAGCATGATAATTTCTCCAAAGGTGTTTATTTTTTGCTGGCAATGCACCTGCTGATTCATCTCAAGATGTAGTTAAGGAATCAAAGTAATGTTACTTTTGAATTTTGCCACACTATTCTCCCAGTCTTGACCCACATGACTTTTTACTACTTCTAGAACTAAAAAAACAACATTGTGAAGTAATTGATGACAAATGATTTTTTCAAAAGGTGGAACTTCTAAATTCTGCGGTAATGATCTTCAAAAGGTCAAGAATTGCCAAGCAAAATGTATAACTCTAGACAATGACTGTGTAAAGAAATTTTTAGTGAAAAAATTTTTGTTTCAATTATTTTTAGTTTTTTCTTTTTTTTAATTTTACAATATCCCTTCATATATGTAAATCAGAATGTTAACTATTTTGTATTGACCTGTTAAGTCATTGATTGTTTCTCTTAATGTCTAACTTTTTCAATTCCTACTAATAGTTCATTCTCTCCCTGTAATTGTATGTATATATATATATATATATATATATAGTCTAATTCTCTACAAACAAGAGATAAACATCCATCAATCACATTCAAAAAACACATAGACAGTAGGAAAATCACACAATGAAGGACACATGAGTAACCGAGATTAAAAATTATAAAATGGATGATGCAGTATTATAAACATTGCTGACTTAGGACAGCTAATATATAAAATAATTTATATAAAAGTGGGGTTGAACATGTTTTTTGGCCAACCAACCTTTCCCCTTTATGTAAATAATACTGAGCAAAAACCTATTGAAAGTAATGGATAGGAATATCTAAATCCATTACACAGAGGTAACTTACCTAAAAATTGCACTTAAAATTGCAGAGCCCACGCTAAATCTGAGCGCAATAAATGTTATTGCCAGATTCTGGACCCTAATGCAGGTTCAAAGCAATGTGAATGGCTGAAATGTAGCACTTAACAAAAGTATAAAAAAAGAATAGAAATAAAAATTTAAAAGAGAGTTACAAATTACCTTAACTTTGGTGACACTAGAGTATATATGAATTAAATAATAAGTAATTTTTTATCTAATATTGGAATATGAAGGTAACTATAACTAGGAAATATGATAAATTTATAGTAATAAACTACTATTAATCTAAGAATTTTAAATCCTTACTATTTCGAATAGCTTTATTCATAAATAATAAAATTAATTGAGTATTTCTGATTTAAGCAATATTTAGTAAAATGTTTATAGTTATTTATTATTTCTGATTTTTTTGACACTAGAAAATTATTGCATTGTATATAATTACTAACAATATCTCTAAATATAGAAACATGCACATTACTCTCCCAATGAGGAACTTTTATATATATATATGTATCTTATACAAATTTTCAATCGTTAATAAAATACTTCCTATTCATTCAAGTTCAAATACATTTTTTAAAACTTGTTGTGGATGACACTTGATGTTAATACAGTTTTTTCAAATATTAGTTCATTAATTAAATTTAATTTTTTAATTTTAAATTTATTCTGGTTTATTTCTGTCAAAATTACGACTGGTTGCAACAGATGGCACCAGCATGTTTTTATTACAAAGTAGGAATTGATTTTTAAAAAAAAATTTTTTTTCTTGTCTTTGTATAGATACAGCAATTTCTTTTTAAATATAATTATATATATAATTACAAAACATTTTTAGATGCATACCTTTTTGTTTCTCAATTATTATTTGTTGACAATATACGTCCTGTATAAATCTTTAAAATCCTATATTACTTTTATAAATTATTTAGTTATGAAGTAAACTTTTTCATTTAAAAAGTATGTTTTTATGTATTAATTATAATTCACTTTGAATTGATATGTCTCAAATGAAAATAAATTAATATTGACCTGTTACATGTTTGTGAATAAAAATATAGACTTATACCAATATTTTTTTTAGATCTTTGTTCTATACTAAAGATGAACTGCTGTGCTAATATTTTAATTTTATAAAAGAGATTGCCTCTATATGTTTTATCTAATTTCTGTTGATAAGTTAAGAAATTGTGTAAGTGAAATGCTACTTGAAATTAATTTTTAATATTTTTATTAAAATATTTTTAAATTATGTCTTATATCTGTGTATAGGTTGCTGATGCTCTTAGAAACAGTCTTCCAGTTCCAAACCAACCTTGTTATTTATACAGTTTTGATATGAAACTGACTTGCCCAATTCCTGAGGAACAAAATACTAGAGGTCGAAAAATCCATGATCCCTCAAGTACTGTACGAAGATTTGGTATTCTGACTTGTAAACCTATTCCTCCTGTAAGTAAAGTTCCCAGTTTGATTTATTTTGTTGAGCTCCAAAATGCTTGGAATGAATTTTTTCTATGGGTAGTTTCTTTAATATTCTTGTAAAAATACAATGCAGAACTTATTTTATAAATTTTTTGGACTGAAAATACCTAGAAAAAGAGAAGATATTAGAAAAAAAATTTGTAATGTTTAAATTTTTTTAGACTTAATTTTATTTTATTTTATTTTAGTCTTTGTTTTTTTTCTTGAGTACAGTGATATTTTAATGTTTTTGAAAAAAGTGTGATTTTAAAATCAAAGCATGTAAAAAATTTTTGAATACTATTTTGAATTTTTTTTTTCAATTTATTTTATATATGGGAGTTTTGTGGTTAAAAAGATTGATAGCTACTAATAGTTGTTTAGATAATTGCTTTATTTTTAAATCATTAACTTTAAAAAAATCTTTTTTTTAAGTTTTAACTTTAGTCAAATAAAAACTACAAAAAAAAGTATATATTTTTTGTGAGAAATTATATGAATAAGAATTTTGCAAGAATTGAATTTCTTTAAACTATTAGTTATCTACTTTGCTTTTTAAACATCATATAACTTCCAATTTTCATTTTAGATATGCAGTTTCCCAGTGTTTACAAGATCTGGGGAAGTAACTGTCAGTCTGAAATCTGCAGCTTCTAATTTGTTATTAAGTGAGGAAAAACTAGAAGCCTTAGCTTACTTCCATCGTTACACTTTTTCTGATGTTCTCAGACTTGAGAAATATCCAATGAGTTACAAGCCCTTGGAATCTGAAGCTTCATTTTATGTTGTTCCTGTTACACAAAGTAAATATTAAAATATCCATTCTCTCCCCATGTTTCTTAAAACACTAATGGACAAAACCTAAGGAAGGGAAAATATCCTTGTATAACCCCCCAAAAAAAAAAAAAAAAAATTGAGTGTCATACTAATAGATATGGTATTTTAGAATGTTATACACTACATCAAAGATTATTTTGAAACTAAATACATAAGGTACAGTGTTGGTGGAGCATGTATATGTTTTTACAAATACATAACTGCACAAATGTCCACTGTGAAGCCCAATGCAACTGTTACCATATTGAGACACTATGAGTAACATTATCCAAGATCTGTTGAAACAATATTACATGGCCTAAAAGCAGATGCCTTTTATATTTTGGAGGCTGGTATTTTGCAACAAGATGTTACCCTAAGACATCTTTGCATTTTCAATTAGATTTAAACCTGCTATGTTGTCTTACATGTAACAATGTATAATCAAAAGCGGCACATAAAACTCAAAATGAATCAACAGGTTCATAGTTCTAACTGGCATTTCATGTAGCAGTGTGCAACCATTCACCACCATAATGCCTACCCATTTTATTATTTTATTAAACAAACCATAACAATTCCTTTTATGGATATTTTGGGGTCAATATGCTGAACCACTCTCACAGTAAGTCATTTCAAATCTATAATCAAATGAAAGACAGCATATATTCCTATCTGAGAACAGCACACATACTCACTTATTTTTAATCCAACTTTAATACTGTTCACACCATTGTGAGCAGGCTGTAGACTATTTTTTTCAGTGAAACACACAGCAGGCCTTCGGGTGTATAATCCTGCTTACCACTAGTGTTTAAAAAGGGTTTTCTGCGATATCTGAGTATGAGTGGCAGCACGTTTATTTGTCACTGGTGGTGTTATGGTTCCACTTTACTGTTAGGGCTAAGGCAACACCAATAATTTATTACTAGCGCCACCATTCATCAATTCACCTACTGTAAGTAGCTACCTCTATTTTAATTTATACAATGTTGTTTACATGTTGATAGACTTCAAATAAAATTGATTGGCAGTTCGGTATATTCTTGAATTCCTGAGCATGTGGTATAGTACCCCACATTTGATGACTTGGACGTGATCACAACCACACATTTAGTGACCCAGAATCTTGCCTGGTGACCAAGTCTAACCAGCCTTCCATTTCACTGCTGCTGTTGGATCTGCTACCTGATATCTCTGCCTTCATTATGCTTCAAGCACCCAAATCTCCAGGCCTTGCTGATCGTACCAACTCTCAGATTTTCAAGCTTAACCTTTTTTCTCCTCAGGGTGTGATGTGTTGACATCAATCATTTACACTGGATTAGAACCCTTCAGGACAATGTACTCGTCATATGCAATGTGACAAGTATTGTAACAAATGCAGTACCACAATTGTGATCTCACCGCTTGGTCTTGCTATACATTCCATTTTTGAAGGGATTTCTAAAGTTGAGAAACACCAATGTGGGCAATTTTAAATTCACTGGAAATATTCATTGTTTGTCACCCTTTTTCCAGTTTTCTGATAATTCTTCTGCATGTGAGTCATATTCAAATCAAAATTTCACAATCATTAATTTATTTGTTCACATTCATATTTTGTTACAATCAATTCTACCATCAATTGCTGATAACTTTTTTGGCTTGTCATGTAAATTGTACTCATGCACAATAAAACTTCGCATACATACCATGATTCCCACTACATTGAACTATTATGCTAATTTATTCATATGAATGTGCTTGATTTTGTAGTTGTAATCAATGAAAATGTTATCTGTCCTTAGATTTTGTCCACCAGTGTGAAATATATTTAATGCTTTTCCTAGTGCTTTATTAACTATTTTATGTCAAGTCTTTTTAATAGTAAATAAAATGAAAGTTTTAATATCTTTATTCTAATACAAAAAGTAATTCATTTTAAATAATATAATTCTTAAGTTATAAAACAATCTATATTTGAATTGTAAGTTTGATATATTTAAAATGATTTATTTAATTAAATATTGTATCATTTTAAAATTATATATGTTGTCAAATGAGTTTTTGATCCTTTATATATGTTATCCAAATTCATTTCAAAATCAGTCTAATATAGATTTGTTAAAAGATTTAGTTTAGTTGAAAATATCAGTTACAAAAGGAGAGAAAGGTTAGGAAGAACCATTATATATTTCTAACAACTCTAATGAGGTAAATCAAATTGATATTAAATAATTAAACCTTAATAATCTGAATAAATAAAACATCTACACTATTGAAATTGAAAAATAAACATATCTATATCCATCTATATGAGGCTATCTTCTCATGAACTGGCAGAATGCATAAGCTTGCTAAAGGTACTAAAAGGAAATAATCTGAAGAATCCGTTTTGAGCATTGAAATTAGTAGAAAAAATATATTAATTAAAAATGTTAAAATGAGTGGTTGGTTTGTCCCTGCAATGCCATCTATCATGAAAAAGATTTGTGTTTGATTTTACAACTCAACACAAGATATTCAAAAATGCAGAATCCTTAGGATGGCTTGCATGCTATCATTAAGATTTTGAATGAAGTTGTGTTCAGTCATACCTTATCAATCATGTAGTTCTGTACAGCAAAAGAACTGATGACATTAGCTCAAGGGAGTGAATTATAGTAATTTAATAGGATTGGCTTTACCTATGGAAAATAGATGTATCTGGTAAAATTCAGAAAGGTCTAAGATGGTTATATTTTTGAAGAAAGCTTCAGAAGTTTGTGTAAGAGTCTTTCCAGCCCGTATAAGGATGGTGCAGAGAATCAGCATTGGTGTCAAAGCTTGAAAGTAATTGTGTGTTTCCATGGCTTAATTCTGTATTATGATTCGATTTGCATTACTGCATGAACTTTTGAATTTGTGCTGTTGGGATTTATTTAAGCAAGCATTTTAATTGCTTCCTGTTTAATAAATGGGCTTAATTTATGAACGAATTCCAGAATAATGATTTACTCAAAAAAAAACTCTGGGAATATTTTTTACATTTGAATGATAATTTACCATGTAACAATATATATTTACATATACTCATGTACACTTACCGGTTGATTCATAAATAGTGTGACCAATTTCAGAAAATCATAAATAATTATTGAATAAAGTTGTTTACATGGAATTTTCAATGTGGTTTCTTCTAGCGCTGTACACTTTACATAAGCGTTTCGGCTAAGCTAAAATAGTTTTTTCGACCATTTTTTTTTTTAGGATATTTTTCCAAATTGCTTTTTGAAGCTCTTGAAATGCTTTTAGTTTACGTCTATTTAATTGTTTTTTTAAGTATCCCCATAAAAAATAATCACAAGGAACACAGACAGAGGATAGTAACAGTCATTTATCAGGAGGAAGAAATTTTTTTTTTATATTTCAGTCATTTTATAGTTGATTTTGGAGTAAGATTTGATGCATAATGTTGGTGAAAAGCAAAGTTTCCTTGAATGTAAAGATGTTTACTTTCTCTGATCAATTGTTTCAAAACTTATGATAGTATTTAGCATTAATTTTAGACTTCGGTTCTACAAAAAATTGTTTTGTTAAGCCTTGAGGGGACATTCCTATCCTTACCATAACACCTGCCGGCCAACTTGCCTTTTGCAAAACAGCTGCCATCTTTGCAACTCTTTTTGTGAGAAATATATTGTATCTTTGTTTTGCCAGTTGTGAATGGCAGATGAAACAGCGCTTCTCCGAAGTTATCCATGTTTTGTATCTACCTTTGCATAACATTAAATACAAAGGCCATGAGCATTTTCTACAGCCGTTATCAGACATTTGATGCAGACTAGAAAATTTACTTTTTTACAGCCAGTTTTCTTTATCTGACTATAAATTGTTGATTGCTATATCTGTAGTTTTTTTGCCATAGGCTTTTGAGGCAAAGGATTTTCTACAGTGATAATTCTTTTCAACTTCTTTTTTTTCTTTTTCACTGAGGACTTCCTTTCGTTCTCATTTTTCTCTGGAGCTTTTGATTGTGAGCCATTTTTTTTTTTAAGTTTAGATAGTAATACAATAAAAAAATATCTTTTTTATTTTTAAATGCTTTATTTTTAATAGAATTTGAACAACTATCCTTCAAAAGCTGTAAAATTTTGTTCTGGGTTTGAGGATTTAATTTCAGTACTATATAATTTACTCCCACTAATAAAAATGGTTAGATTAGTAATTTAAATGTTTCATTTTAAAATTGGCCACCTAATTTTGAATCAACCGGTATTTAACTATTCATAGATTTATTTTTTATTTTTTTATGGGTATATGTGTAGACACATTTTAATTCTAATTTTTCTTTTCTGTTTATCATCTTTTTCTTTTCATTTTAATTTGTTTTAAGTTAATTTTCGTTTACTCATCTTTTAGGTAATGCAGATGAACTTGTGATTGACTGGAAATTTACTGATTTGATACTTCAACAAAAGAATAACAAACCTAGAAAACCTTTTGATGAGGAGAGAAAAAACTTTAAATTCATTACTGAAGATTATCAAGATGCTGTTGTAATGCCATGGTATCGTAATTTAGATAAACCTCAATTCTTCTATGTTGCTGAAATTTGTGCATATCTTACACCTAAAAGTGATTTTCCTGACATGGAATATGAATCATTTGAAGCTTACTATGCCAAAAAGTATGATATAAAAATAATGAATCATGATCAACCTCTTTTGGACGTGGATCACACATCTGCCCGATTAAATCTTCTGACACCTCGATATGTAAATCGTAAAGGAGTAACTCTGCCAACCAGTAGTGAACAAACCAAGCGTACAAAAAGAGAAAATTTGCAACAAAAACAGATCCTTATTCCTGAACTTTGCTCTGTTCATCCATTTCCTGCCTATTTATGGAGAAAAGCTGTTTGCTTACCATGCATTTTGTATCGATTGAACTCATTGCTTCTGGCTGAACAGTTACGTTTATTAGTAGCTAATAGCATTTCTATTGGTATAAGAGAATTGCCTGAAGATTTTCAATGGCCAGCACTTGATTTTGGTTGGACTCTTGCTGATATCATCTCTGCTCAAACAGAAGAGAAAGAAACAAAGAAATTAAATGAGCCAAAAGAAGCTTTTAATCAAAATTTTAAAAATGGATATATAGATCCTGTAAAAAACCAGAATCTCTATAATTCAAACATGTATGAATACCCTGAAAAAGAAAATGATAATAATATGATGGATTTTGAAATTGATGTGTTTGATCCTAGTAAAGTTTACATACCAGATGATGATGCACTTTTAGAGCAGGAACTTAATGAGATAAATTTTAATATGGGAGGACCTCTTTTTGACACAAATAACTTCCCCATATCTTTTGGTGGAAATAATTTTCATCCACAACAAATGAATGCCTTTCCTATTTGGCAACCAAAATCAAATGAAAATGATGAAAATGACTCTCAAATCCGATGTGGCTCTCCAAGTTTTTTTGAAGGTTCTGGCTGGGATTCAGAATGGGATACAGAAGATACTGATACACCATTTTTGTCTGTGGATCTTCAAGGATTAGGATATATATCAGCTCCTGGAATTATCAATATGCATAGTCTCTCCAGGGATCTAGCTTCTTGTAAAGATGATGATGCATGGGACAGCATGGATGATGACTCATTAAATAGCGATGATGAAGACAATATCATGCTTGGTAATCAGCTCAACCAGAACAGTTCAGCAAATTCAAAATCTGCCAAAGGATCATGTGAAGAATCATGTGACTGCAGTTGGCTAACTTGTACCTCATATAAAGATGAATCATTAAGTACTCAAATTAATTCAGACGAGGATATGAATGAAACAGTATCAATAACTGTTACCGAGTTAAAAGAATGTAAAAAGAAAGAATTAAACTACTTGTTTTCAGACATAAATACTCTAAATTCTTTAACAGAATTATCAGTATTTGACGAAATGTTGCAAATAGTAGCTGAAAGTGAAAAATCCTTGATTCCAAATTGCTCATTGACAAGCTGTGATACAGAACCAGATACAAATAATTTTGTATCTAATGAGAAAAGTATTACCAATAGTGTTAAATCAGAGCATACTTTAGCCTTTGGAGAGCTTCTTCCTGACAGAGAACAACATCAGTTGTATGATAATATGAATCGTGTCTCATTTGATGAAAATCCAGACTTATCTGAACATCCTGGACCAAGTCCAAGTATTATACTACAAGCTCTTACTATGTCAAATGCAAATGATGGTATTAATCTGGAACGTTTAGAAACTGTTGGTGATTCATTTCTGAAATATGCTATAACTGTGTATTTATTTTGTATGTATCCAAATATTCATGAAGGAAAATTGTCTTATTTACGTAGCAAGCAAATCAGTAACTATAATCTTTATAAACTTGGAAAAAGAAAAGGCTTAGGAGAATTGATGGTGGCTTCTAAATTTGAACCTTATGACAACTGGCTTCCTCCTAATTATATAGTTCCTAAAGGCTTAGAAGAAGCTTTGATTGAATCAGGTATTCCTTCTGGTTCTTGGAATTTAGGAAATTGGAGTGATTTGACCCAAATGAGTGAAGAAGAAATTCGACAATCGATTATTGAACGAACAAATATCCATTGTTTTGAAAATCCTCATAGTTTTTCCATGGATTCAGTTAACCCATCTTCCCTAGTACCATATAACTTGCTGACACAGCACAGTATACCAGATAAAAGTATTGCTGATTGTGTGGAGGCATTAATTGGTGCATATCTAGTATCATGTGGCTCAAGAGGGGCATTATTATTTATGTCTTGGCTAGGTTTGAGAGTATTGCCTGCAATTAAAGCCGAAGACAACAGTTTCGTAAAATATGGTTTTTTGGAGCCACCTCCACCACCAATTTTGACCCGAGAACCAAAATCTAATCTAAAATTGCAAAAACTTCTTTCAGGATACTCAGCATTTGAAAAAAAGATAGGCTATTGCTTCAATGATAAATCCTGTTTATTACAAGCATTTACTCATGCATCTTACTATTATAATACCTTGACTGATTGTTACCAAAGACTTGAATTCTTAGGTGATGCTGTGTTAGATTACCTCATAACACGCCATTTATATGAAGATCCAAAGAAACATTCCCCAGGAACTTTAACTGATTTACGATCTGCTTTAGTTAATAATACTTTCTTTGCTTCTTTGGCTGTAAAGTATGATTTTCATAAATTTTTTAAAGCAATATCTCCTGGATTGTTCAATGTGATTAATAAGTTTGTTCAACTCAAAGAACACAATTCAAAGCTTGAAGATTATCTAGTAAGTTTATGTATTTTAATTCTTTTAAATTATTTATAAATTTGGATCCATATAACATATTTTTATTGGTTTAATTGTTTTTATTTATCATTTTTGGTAGTGGCTAAAAACTATTAGTTTACTATTATTTGCTGACGATTTTACTTTTAAACATCTTTGATTTAATATTTGTTAAAAATGTTTATTCGCATAAAAATTTTCTAAAAAAACATTAACAGGGACATGTACAGGTGATAAAAACATTTTTATTTAACTAATTATAGAATAAAAAAAATTAAAAGACATTGTATTCATCTAATGATTTGAAAAAATAGTGATTTAAAATATTTTATGGAATTATGTAAACAATTTTAATTGATGAATCCATAACAGATAATAACGATTTGAAAAAGTAGTAACTGAAAATATTTTAATGAAATTATGTACAAAATTTTAATTGATGAAACCATAACAGATGATAGAAGTCTTTTCTTGGGGAATATTTTGCTTATGGTTAACTATTACATAAAATTCCTAATGTATAATTATCTAAGAGCAATTTGAATTAGAACTTTAAAAAATATGCCAGCATTTTTTATGTGTAACATCTTTCCTCTCGCTTGCTAGATATTTGTGGGAGTGATTTCGTGAAAAGGGATGGAAATTTGTAACAGGAAGTGATGTAAGCGTGCGCTATCTGATTTGACCAATGAGAGCGCACAGTAATCCTGAAACCAGTTAACATATGCCACAGCAATCTGGATAGTTCTAGTTTTTTAAAAACAAGCTATCACTCGCTTCCCATGATTCTGAGTGTGAGGAAGCGCGCAAACCTCTTGTTATTGTCTAATACTGTTAACTGTTTTAATGTATTTGTAACTGTGATCTTTTTTTTTAATGTTGTTTAGTTTGAATTTAAAACCTATGAAATAAAGTTGAACTGAGCTAACTGAAGTAATAATTCTTTGATTACAGTCTTTGCAAGATTCGAATTCTTATTCAGGATAAACTTACTTATTAATAATTATATTTACTGTAAAGCGTCTGACAAAGTTCAACATTCTTAATAAAATATGAGTAAGTAATATGGAATTATTTGAATAAATGTTTTAGTGCGTATCTTTTTCATACTTTAAGGTTAATTCCTGTCGCTGTCAATGCAATATTTTTAATTGTGATTAAAAAAGATTTCTCGGTTAAAAGTTAAACATTTACCAAACTAAATAAATGTTCATGAGTTTGTGATCTGCAGAGATGGGTGGTTAAAGTGTAGTATAGGGGGGGGGCACTTGGCGCAGTCCTTTTTTTTTTTTTTTGGTGACTAAAAGCGGTCGCCAAGGTACTTTTTTTGGAAGAATTATTTATTTATTTTAGTATAAATTCGATACCTCACCATGATATTTAGATAAAAATTGCTAAATCCGATGTGACCCCCTATACTACACTTGAGCCAGATGGGTAAACCCAGAGCAGAATATATGTGAAATCCAACTCTAGTAGCTGGTTTTTTTTATAGTGTTAAAGTTAGCATTTCAAAATATTTGAATTCTAAAACTCGATTTCGTTTTCTTACTCCACTTCACAAATACCAGCAAGTCTAATTTGGGATAAACTTAGATCCTTACGCGCTTGATATGTAATATTGTTCCTCTCACTTACCAAATATTTGTAGGAGTGATTTTTGTAAAAAGGGACAATTAGCAAAACAAAGAAAAACGTGAAGAAAAATTAAAAACTGTAGGAGTACGGCTGAAAAAAATTTGCACATAATTAAATATTTTTGATAAAAAAATGCATTATTCCTGAATAAAATTTTCATTAAAGATATAATTATTCGACAAAAAATTATTTCTAATCATACTCGATTCAAAACTCAATTCAATCACACTCAAAATCTTGGGAAGCGAGTGATAGTTTGTTTTTAAAATAGCAGAACCGTCTTCGGTATATGATAAAAGTACAAAATGCAGTAAATCTTTAATGTTTTGAACCATTTGATTCGGAGAAATGTATATGGCCACCGAAATCCCTGTTTGCCTATTTTCAAGTCTATTGTACCCACTCTTCCCCAAATTGAACAAGAATAAATATTTTTGAAAAAAATTGCATTACTCCTTGCGTTAAATAAATAAAATTTTCATTAAAGATATAATAATTCTCTCAAAGAAAATTATTTCCAATCATACTCAATTTCTTTCAGGATTTAAGTTACTATTGCGTATTTACCATGATAACATGTCAGATGTTACGCATCGTATGCGACTACTGTAAAGCTAGTTTCTTTTTTTAAAAAAAATTAGTTCCTTTTATTTTTAGGTATATGCATGGAGTATTAGAAAAATATGAACAATAATGATATTGTGTGTGTACAGTTCCCCATCCCCTTTGTGACTGTGGTATCCTAGTGGTCAAGGTAACGGACTCATGGCTAGCATGTCATTAGTTCGAGCCTAGTACCACTGAAGACCCGCCGTGTAAGGGAGTGATGTATGTTAAATCTGTCGAGAGCTTAAACGTCCTCCCGTTGGTGTGATGTGGTAGTTAGGAGATGGAGGTGCCAGCTCAGGTGTCGTCCTCCTCACTAGAACATGGTTCAAAATTATCAGGTCTGTCACCAAAAGCCCCTCGAGGGGCTTAATAGTGCGATGTTAATATTTATTTATTTACTTACTTACTACCCATCCCCTTTGTGAAGAAATTGTTTTAAAAAATATTTGTTTTTATACTATTCTTTAAAACAAAATTAGAAATTTTCAGTTATATATGGTTTGTTTTTCAGCAAGCGTATTATCTTGAGGAAGAAGAATGTGAAGAAATGGAAGATGTTGAAGTTCCCAAAGCTTTAGGAGATATTTTTGAATCAGTGGCTGGTGCTATCTACTTGGATAGCAGTATGTCACTTGATACAGTATGGAAGGTATATTATAGCATGATGAAGCCAGAAATAGGTAATTGTTTAAAAAGACATTAACTTTTGTTTTAGAATAAAATAATCGTGTTTGTTAATGGTTTTATGGTACATTTTGCATTAATTTTGTATTTAACATAAGACAAAATAGATTTTGTAATTTGATTTCTTTTTATAATGAATTATTTTTATGTTTTAGAATATTTTAGCAATCATGTTCCAAAATCACCTATAAGAGAACTTCTTGAACTTGAACCACAAACAGCCAAATTTGAGTGAGTAAATTTTTAAATCTGATTCCTTTTAATTTAATGTTAGCATTTTTTTTATTAAATAAGTATTTAAAATGATTTATTTATGTTGACCTTAATAGTATTCTAGGAACTTAATAATATAGTATATAAAGAAAAACTCTTCATATATGACTTAAAATTTCATTATTTTACAATACCCATACTTTCACATTTATTTGATTCTTTCTACTTCCATGGTTTAAATTCGATCATCTAAAAAATACAGCATTTAAAAAGTTTTCATTTAATTAAATGGTTTTAAGAGAATATTATCAATATGAAAGTAGGAATTTTGTTAAAATTTTAATTTTACACTATCTACTTATATAATTTGAGAAACTCAGTACTCTTTTAAAAATATTAATAAAAGGTTTTATCAAATATTTCAGGCGAGCTGAAATGACAGTGAGTGGAAAAGTTAGAGTGTGTGTTGATGTATTTGGTAAAGGCCAATTTGTAGGTGTAGGTCGTAATAAACGAATTGCAAAATGTACAGCTGCCAAACATGCTCTACGAGAGCTGAAGAAACACAAGAAACTGTGATGTGAGTTCATCTGATATTGCTTCTCAACGGGTTTTTTTTTCAAATTTGTTTAATGATAAAGATTTAAAACTTTTTATTGAATGGCTTATTTAATGCATATGTGTGCGTAAAATTTGACTTATTTCAAAGAACAAGTTGTCTTTTTTTTGGTAGAGAAGAACACTGAATGCCTCAGGCATTAAGATTCAGTTACGTGTCTTTTATTCTCAAAACAATTTATAATATACAAAGAAATAATTAAATGCAAGTCATCAATGTTTGTTTTATGTGTGCTTGGTTTATTGGAAACTTTATTGATTTTTATAATTAAATCTATAAAAAATATTTTTGTGAAATCCACTTTGCATTATTTTAATTAAATTTCCGAAAGAAAAGTATTTATTTTGGTTTTTCAAATATATATCTTACATTTGTTTAATTTTATTTCAGACTGAAAGCATCTCAGAATTCCTGAAAAAATATGGTGATATTACCGGGTTTTTTTAATTTATTTTTTAAAAAAATTTTTTGTTATTCATTATTTCTTACAGTCAATTTTTAATTCATTTAAACTAAAGGTTGATTTCCAAAAATGTTGAAAATAGGAGAAAAAGTATTCGATGAATGAAGTAAATTTCTGAAGATTAAAAATCCATGTGAGCATATACCACAAATCATTATTTACCATTGAATTGTTTTCCAATTATCATTAAAAGAATTTTTGTTTTATTTGAAAAAGCCATTTTTGTGTTCAATAAATATATTTTTTCCCCATTGATGCTTATTGTTTTTAAATATCAAATTTCCAGTTATACTATTTAAGGGAAAAAATTTATATATGTTCAGAGCTGGATTTCCCAAAGAATATGCTGTAAACACTATTTTGATAGGAAAATAATATTTCATTGAAATCATTCATAATTTGATTAGGTACTACTCTTCATTTAGTTGACCTGCTTATCTTATAGCAATTCATATATCAATAGTTGATATGACTGTGAGCTAAAGTATTAAAGCATTACTGTACTTGTATTTTTAGATGTAAATATTCTTGTATATATGTAATTATATGTACATATCCAAAGAAAAACAATTTTGATAATAGTAATCTCCATTGAAATGCCTTCTGATTTATTGGATATTGTGTTTTCTTTCATTATTTAAATCAAACTGAAATGGAAGTCTAATTATAATAAAACTATATTTATTTCAAATATTCCTTCAATAAACTAATATCATGCATGTTGTATGCATTAATGATTTTCTCCTGCAACATTTTGTATTTATGAAATTTTATCACTCTATGCTTAACATCAGTGAATAAAAAATTTTAAAATAATAAATAACATTACAAATTGTGTATCAATAATGTGTATAATCAAATTATTTATATATAAATGTTGGTTTGAACATGTCAAAAGAGTCTTCTTCAGAGCATGTATTAAAACAATGTATAACAACTAATTTATTTATGCTGTTTATGGATTATAATTAATTGAATTATAATATATTAAAGATTTTACTTGGCAACTTTGTTTCAATTTTAATTATGGATTACATTGCAGCTAATAAATTTCTAATGGCTAACAAAAGTGCATGTTGACTGAATATTAGTATTATTAGTAAAATGTTAATAAGTACTTATATTATGTGAAAAATTGTCATGTTTACCGTATTTTCCTGTATATTATCCGCAAAGTCTTTTTTTTTTCGAGTAAAAAAAAAACATTGTATAATCCACGGCAGTTTTTAGGCTGAATAATCCAAAATATAAACTACCAAGAATGAGCGTCATATAAGACAAAAAATACACAATATAATTGAAAATAGAAGTAAGAAATTGTACCGGGGGAAAAAATTTATTACGAAACGTCTTTTTAAATATTATGATAATATTTTTTACGATAATCTCAATAAAACAAAAAAATTTCTTTGCTACTGCCATCTATGTTTTGAGTTATTAAACAAAACATTCCATGCGGAAAAAATCTTTCTTTTTTTAAATTTAGCAAGTTAATAGCAAAAAAAAAATTAAGACCGAGACTTCTTTCCCACTGTCTCTTTCTTTAAAAATCCTTTTACTTATTTCTTCCTCTAATTCTGGCCAGTGAGGTTTACCATGATGATCAGCACTTTAACGTAGATCACAATTTTCAAATTTGGGTCTTGTTTTTTCTCCACAAATGAATATTCAATTCGTCAACATTGAAAAACCTTGCAACTTCTCCCGATTTTGGTAGCCTTCTCTATAGCTTTTAACTTGAAGTTTGCAGTGTAACTTAACACTTTCACTTCAACATGATGAAAACTTTCGAAGGAGGTAATAGCTCTAGTCAAGAGAAAATTGGAAATGGCGCCAGCAACTAATAACTATTTTTTCCTTCCAAGGAATCGAATTCGTTTTTTGAATGTAATTAGACAAAAACTATTTATAGCTGAAATACGTCATCCGAGTCATGAAAGCGCAATCTATTATTTATTTTATAAAACATAAACGGCATTTCTTTCAAAACTTTATTGTTCGCTTTTCTGATGGAGAATGTTTTTTCTCAGATAATCCACGGTGGCGTATAATACGCACAACGAAATTTGAAACTTTTTAACACATAATCTGCGGATTATATACAGGAAAATATGGTAATTCTACATGTTTCACAAATGCAATTCAGTAAGCAAGTAGTCATTATCATCGTTTCTGTCGAGTTCTTGTGACATTGACGACTCATCATGTAAAAGGGATGATACATGTTGAATCTTTAGTAGCTCAAAGTCCTCATGTTGGGATGGTGTGAAATTTGGATAGTTGGGTGTTATTTTTGTCATTCTACTGTGGTACAAAATTATGTCCCCATGAGATCTCATGTTGCTTTTGAGTATTATGTTATTAAAAACAAGGAATCAATTTATCAACATTATGAGCATTCTTTAGAGTGTGCAACTGTTTAAGCAAAATAAAACATTTCAGTTGTATTTTAAAATTTTAGGACGGACTTTCCCTAGTATTGTTTACTTTGACTACATACTTACAGCTTTGGTTTCCTAGAAATTCGATGTCACTGTTAATGTGCATCTATTTAGGTTGACTGCATAGTTCTCAAAAGGACACCTGGCAATCCAACAGCCATCAAGTAGAAAGATGATCAGGTATCAACAATAAAGTTTAAAATGGATGATCTAGACATAGCATTAATGTATTTTCAAGATAAGCAAACATTAAAAGACAAAAGCAATCATTTAGAGGGGAATGAATTGTTTGAAAATCATATTAAAAGTTCAAATTCTAATGTGTCACCATATATCTATACTGCAATGATGAAAAATTCAGACAATACAGGTCCCCTGTATAACATGGGAATTACATTCGCAAATATTACCACTAAACAAGGAACTAGTATTGGGGGAGGAAGGTTAGGTTCCAAAAATTGAAAAACATGCTATTATCTAGATATATATTATAAATGCGAAAGTTTGTGAGGATGTTTGGCCGTCTTTCACGCAAAAACAACGTAATGGATTTTAATGAAACTTTACTGTAATATAGCTTATACATCAGAATAACACATAGGCTATACTTTATAGCATAGGCTATAATTTATAAAGATATTGTGGGAAGTATCCAAAATATAACGATATTTGTCAAGTAGGAAATAATTCTGCCATCTGAGAGCAATTCTGGCGTGCGCTGCAAAAAAGCCACAACAGCATATATCTATCTTTTGTTTGTGAAGAAACCCTTTTTATTTTGGCGACGCAAGGGGCTTGCTTCTAATTAATTCCTGTGATCAGCATAACCCCTATTTTTTTTTATTTCAGAATAAAACTAAGTTTTAAAGGGAGAGGTTGTTATAAATCTCTTTATTTGAATGCATTTTTTTATGAATTTATTATGCACATTTGGTAGTAAGAAATTGATCTTTTTTCAAAATAAATGCTTTTATCGCTTCTGGTACTTAAAGTAAATAAACTTTCTCTTTCACACTACATCATTTGGACAAATTTTCAAAATTTGTTTGTGGTTAGTAGTTAATTATAATGCTTTAATTTTATTGAATAGGCAGATATTGCATTTTTAAGTATAAAAATAATTATAACTACTGTACTGTATTTTTTGGAGTGAGTGAATATTAACGTCGCACTTTTCGGCTACACGAGGGCTTTTGGCAACAGACCACGTAATTTTGAACCATGGTCAAGTGACATGGACAACACCTGAGCTGGCACCCCTTCTCCTAACTACCACACCACACCAACTCAGCAGGAATATTTTGAAATCCACTCTTCCGAGATATATGGCAGCACGGGTTCTATGATGAGTATTTTAGCGGAGATGGCAAATAGTTTTGTAGCAGATATTGCGTTTTCAGCGGATTGCAAAGATTATTATTTTTGTACCAAAAAAATAGTTTATGTCAAAATTTAAGTGTCTTATGTTAAAACGATTTGACTACTTATTTTAAGTTAATGGTGTATATAATTAATTTTACAGTGGAATATCTTTAATTAATTTATTAGCTCTAATGGATTAAATTTCCAAAAGTGGAGTATTTTGTTTATATGTATCCCTTAATTTTCAATGTAGTGATCCAAAAAAAAATATATCGTATGAAAAAAACTGCAGTAAATCATAATGGGGTTGATAAAGTATTAACGTGCATCACTCCCCTACAAAGTCTTACAAAGCTCTAATAAAGCTTGAGCTATGAAAGTAGCTAGACATTTGCTTAGACTTTATTGTTAACATTTCGCTATGTTTTTCATTGAATCGCCATTATAATTTAAAAAACAGCGTTGCTTGCGAATATTACAATTTTAACATAAAATAAATACAACAGAAAGTAATATTAATGTATTACACTTTCAGATATAAATTATTTACACTTTTTTATGCATTCATTACACAAAACTTTTAACAATGTCTTACTTTTGCTGAGCAAAGATCAGCTTAGGGAATTATTTTCAAAAATCGACCCTCAAGAGTGTTACGGGGAATTATAAATAAAAAAAAAATCCTTTTTATCAGCTATTAGATCTACAGACTTAAAATTTAACAAAGGTTTTTTTTTTTTTTTTTTTTTTTGTTCAGCTGAGATATGCAAAAAGCTTTTTTTGTTTAATTTTAAATTCATGTAAAATTAACTCATTAAAAACTTCTTTATCCTTCAATCTGTGTTGTTTAATTTTTCAATTCACCCATGTGAAGAATGGGTATACCAGCTAGTACTTTCATAATTAAGAGAAACATCTGTATTAAAATTGTCTTCAGACATATTCATATGAATTAAAACAGGCTTTCTTCCTAATTCATTAAAATAAAAACATAACTTTTATTTCTTTAAAAAAGACTTGAGTAGGCTTTCCAAAATCTATGTAGCCAAAAGAGGAATGCAGTTTAAATTTTAAAATGTACTGAAATATTAAAGGTTCACAAAAATTCTGCAGGAAAATCTAATAGTAGGTATGTGATCAAATGAGGTATCTCTTCCACTTAAAAGCTTTATCATGCTTACTTAGCTATTGTGCAAGGATTTCTCTTTCAAATTAGATAAAGTTTGCATTTAACAGTTTTTAATGCATTTCATGTTATACAAGGGTTTTCTAACTGTATTCTAGTGTCTACTATAAAAGCACTGTGTTATACTGGATGTTCCCGGTTTTCGAACCGCGTTAGAATTAATTCGTGCTGTGAAAATGCCATGTTATACTGGGGTTACCTGTACCTTGTTTAACACCAGTACTGTTTGATTATGTACTGAATCATACGACACAGATTTAAATAAAAACCTTATAACAGAGGTACAAAAAGCCAGTATGACCTAAAGAAAAGCTATATATATACTTGTGAGGTAAAGTCAGTGTTGTATTGATTACACTCAGGAACATTGAAAATAGCGACCCAAGAAGGAAGCTAAGTACAATCGCGAAACATTGTAAACAAGTACAGCGTAATGTGATATGCAAATGATTCAAGTTTTGTGCCAATACGCATGCTCATACACGCCGAGGTGACGCTACAATCAGGAAGAGGGTGCTATATAAGCCAGCGCAAATTCGAAGATTCATAAACGTGACGATTACCCGCCAATCGTAGGAAGACTTTGGTAAGCGAAAAATGCCAGGTAAACGGGCTAAAAGACATTTCTCACAGTTAAGCGAGTTTGAGAGCAGCCTGATCATCGGGATGAAAACTGCAGGCTGGTCGACGTGCCATGTTGCTGACCAGGTGGATCGCTCGGAGTGTGCCGTTAGAAATTGTTGGGAGCAATGGCCACGAGAAGGTACCCACGCGCGGAAAACCGGGTCTGGAGCGACCAGGAAGACCACGAGGAGTAAGGATCGTGCGGCAAGCACTTGTGGACCCCTCAGTGACTCGTTCAACGATGCGAGCAGACATAGGCGTAGCAGTTGTTCCACAAACAATTTCCAGACACCTTGCAGAAGCAAATCTTAAATCCAAGCGCCCTTTCCGTGCACTTCCTTTAACACCAGAACATCGGCAACTGCATCTACAGTGGTGCCAAGCCAGATCAATGTGGAATGTCACAGATTGGCAAAAGGCTGTGTTTAGTGATGAATCCCGGTTTGTTTTGGGGACAGATGATAAACGTGTACGGGTGTGGAGGTGCCCAGGTGAGCGGTACATTCCCCCACACTGTTCTACGTCACACTGCCCGCACAGCTGGTGTAATGGTCTGGGGGGCCATAGCCTATGATAGCCGGTCCACTTTAATTGGGATGCGAGGAACCTTAACGGGCCAACGTTACGTTGATGATATTCTTCCACCCCATGTAGGACCTTTCCTAAATGGTCTCCCAGGGGCAATTTTCCAGCAAGATAATGCTCGTCCGCATACAGCAAGAGTTGCTCAAGACTTCCTACGTCATTTTCAGACACTTCCATGGCCGCCTCGCTCCCCCGATTTGTCCCCTGTAGAGCACGTGCGGGATCAGCTAAAACGGCAGATGCCATCGTGTCACTCTGTATATGATTTAGAGTTGGCTGCTTAAGATTTGTGGGCCCATCTGCCTCAGGACAACATAAGGTGTCTAATCAACTCAATGCCGGACCGTTGCAGCTGGAGATAGTCCAACGCGCTATTGAAGTTGCCCAGTATTTGTGTCGTTGCACACCCTGTATTCGTTTAATTGTCTTGTTTTTGAGATCAAGTGGATCTCTCATCTGTGTTATTATGTGTATTAAATTTCATTTCAATCCGATGCTTTCTTCTTAGGTCGCTATTTTCAATGTTCCTGAGTGTATATATATATATATATTTCATTTTTCATAACAATATTGGTACTTATCAGCTGTAGGAACCATGAATCTAAACATGGCACACATAGAAAGCAGGCCAAATTCTGTTCCATCGTTGTGTTTGTATTTATAGTAAATGAATCTTATCAGAATATAGCCAATATATATATTCGAGTTGGCAACAACTCGGAGATGCTCTCACCAACCCATGGTCCTTATAATTGATGAGTATCATAATATTTTATTACAAGTTTTAAATAAATATTTTAATTAGCACATATTTAAACTCTGGATAAGAAAAGACAAATGAAATTTCAAGAATTTTGATGACTTTCCTTAGTTATAATAACATCAATTTATATTTAAAGAAACGGAGTAGAAAAAACAATTATTTATACCTGTCTTATTTTTTAAAAATAATATTTTATCCCCCCAATAATTATTTCCAAATCCATTTTTTCTCCTAATGAATGACACATTTTTTACAGATTAAAATGGTGAACATGGTACTAGAAAAATCTAAAAGAATACATAAGCTTTCCAATGCATGTAGTATAATTTCATACAGATTATACGTTGATTGCAGATCAATGCCAAATCAAATTGTATCACCAAATATTATTAATAAATTAATTAGTCTAATTTAAGCCCAGTGGCTGAATGTTAGTGTATCATGCTTCCACGCCACAAGTCCGGGCCTCAAATCCCAGGCTGGGCAAGATGGACTCAGCCTTTCATCCATTCAGTGGATCGATAAATAAGTACCGAGCTTGCTTGGGGACTGAACACTGGGGATTTCGTGTCAGACTAACCATTTCACCGAAACATCTGCACATGCACCCCAGCGCCTAAGGTCGCGTTTACTGAGGTAGGCCTTGGCCCCTCCATGAGCTGTTGCACCACTGAATTCAGTTCAGTATTAGACTAATTTAAAATTAATTTTTTCCTTTTTCCAATATATAGCCAAATTTTTTATGTAGAAAACTAATTTAAAAAAATAGGAAACCAATTATTCCAGTAATTTTAATATCAAAAATGTTTATTTTATTTGAATCTGAAATTTTCTGATTGATGAAATAATTAAACAAATTAAAATCTAAAAAATTTGCAGAACGATTAAAATAAGTAAGTTTTTTGAACAACTTTGATGTATTAAATATTTTTGTTAGTTTCATATAGTTTTGTTTCTGATTTGCTTTTTTATTGTTGGTAAATTTTTGCAAAGAGCAAAACAGAAAAGGTTAAAATGTCTCAAAATTGAATAGCAAGAGGTCACATAAAAGTATATTTCGTTAGGATAGAAAGTATTTTTGTTGAATCGAATTTTGATTCGTTTATATCCAGGTTCGAGGATTTATTTAAAGAATTCGAACGATTTGATTCAACATTGAGTTTGGAGGAATCTGAATTTAGAAGAATTTCAAGAAGGGTGTTTTACTTTGAAGACGAAATTATAAGAAGTTGAATTGAGAGAGAGAGAGAGTGTGTTTCAAATCAAGGTAAAATGCGAATTCCGTATCCAACTCTTCAAATTAATGTTAACATTAGTGGTAATGAGGTCGCCTTGTAGACTGATCAAAGAGGGTTGTGGGAATGAAACGGGCATTGAGACTGTTCGCATACTTATCAAGAACTATATTCAAATGAAAGATCTAAACTCAATTTAATAAGGCGTATTCCACCTACGCATCAATGGTACACAGGAATATCCCATTTTTCTCTGCTTTAAATCAAATGTGACCGCGGCTCCCAGACTGTTCTGGCTAGACTAAAAAGTAACCACCTTAAATGTCTTTCCTTTGATAGTGGCAGAAAAACCCACCCCACACACACACACACTTGTAATAAATGCTGTGACCATCCAGCTACATCGGATACAATTTTTGGTTGCAGTGGACTTTTTAAGGGGAACTTAACATCCTATTCCCGTATTATTACAGATTTTTTTTTTTTTTTTTTTTTGGTGGTCATCAAACTTCTGGAGCTGATCTGACACATGTCAGATCTTTCGATTATAGGCAACTTTGCTTCAAATCAGATGTTGGTAATTTTAGGTTACCGAAACAGAATATACCTCCATTTATTGGTAATTTTAAGGATTCATTCAATTTCTTCTGTGCATGTCCAAATTTTAATGTCGGAAATTGAAAAATCCGATGGTTTATAAAAGGACTACTTACTAATGAGCCAACATCATTAATCGAGCATATTCCTATATCTAATTATTCGTTTGAAGAAGCTTGAAAAAAGTTGTTGAATATATATATGCATGATAATGAGAAACAAATTAGCCAATCATTAAGTAAAATTGTTTCTGGGGTTCAAAATCCCATTTTAGGTGCAAACAGTTTTAGTTTGTGTAATTTAATGGACACAGGCAACGTATTTCTAAGAAGTCTTAACATTTTAGATGAGCAAACCTCTAGTAAAGACTCCTATTTAATTTATTTATTATGTCAAAACTTTATTCTGAAAATAAACATTTATCAGCTACTAAATCTGAATAATTTCCTAGTTTGAAAATCTTTCCGGATTTCCTAAATGTGAAGTGTTCTTTAGAATTAATGTTAAATAATAAATCAGTATTTAAAATTCTGATGAAGAATTGTGTTAGCTCTCATATACGGTTCAAGAGAAGGCTTCGAAATGTTTAAGGTATCCGACTACGTTCGGAACCGTGATTTTGCAAAAGCGTATAAATGGATAATATTTATGATATTTAGTGTCACTTAGATTAGAAAATGTATATAAAATTGTTTTAAGAATAGTATTACAATAAAAAATTATTTAAGTATAATATTTTGACAAAAAATTAACATAGAATGACCCAATTTCAAAATATTCTCCTTTTGTGAAAAATGCTTCTATTATAATAATACTTTGCCTGTATATAGCTCAGACCTCTGTACAGAGATTCAACTGGAATTTTTTCGAAATATGTAACTTAGAAGTAAGTTTATCCATATTTTACGACAACAGAGGGAAGAAATTTTAAGAAAAAAACGCCGATAATTATTTCAATTAGTTGTAATTCTGAAAATAATGTGAATTTTTCAAAAATCATAGTTGAGCCTCTGTACAGAGATCTGACCTATATACAGGCAACGTATTATTATAATAGAAGCATTTTTCACAAAAGGAGAATATTTTGAAAATGGGTCATTCTATGTTCATTTTTTGTCGAAATATTGTACTTAAATCATTTTTTATTGTAATACTATTCTTAAAACAATTTTATATACATTTTCTAATCTAAGTGACACTAAATATCATGAAAATTATCCATTTGGGCGTTTTTTAAAATCACGGTTCCGAACGTAGTTGAATACCTTAAAGTATAAAGGAACATGTTCTTTAAGCGTATTAAATTTTAAAATATGGGTGTGAATTATAAAAAATATTTTGTATAACGTTTTTCCTTATGCTTTCTAATGCTCATAAATGTAAATCTTTTCAAAATTGTCATTTAAAAAGCTCTTTATTTTTGGAGAAGGTGAAATGTGAATAATTTTAAGTACTTTTCAAAATAGAATTAAATGGAAATATTCTAATAATATACTTAATTTTAAGAGTGGAGAAATGGTAGATATTAAAGAAAATAATGTTCCTTCGATAGTTTGACCTTTAGGCAGGATATTTGAAACACATCCAGCAAAAATGGTGTCTCTTTAAAAGTTCCTCCAAACTATAAACTTCCTTTGCATCAAGATTACTCGTTGATTGTTCATTTGGAGCGCTTAACCCTGTCTGGCTTCTAACCTCCAATAGTATAAAATGGAAGTGACAATGAGATTCTTTGCTATTGCCCAGTAGTAAAAAGAATTTGAAAAGTTAAAAATAAAATGCATAAGTTTTACAATTTAGTTTAAAATTTTTCAGATATTTAAAATTCAAGAATGTCATCGAAAAAAGCCAAAATATTTTTAAACAGCAAGTGAAGTCTGAATGTATGATATAGTTCATATTTGTATTAATAGATGGCACTAAATGCCATTGCTTTGTGTCAATGATACATATTTGCAATATGACCAATGAAATGGCGCCATATCATCAAAATGATCTTATTCACGGTCGCAAAATTGTTGTTAATCCTTTCGAAATCAGTTTTCCTGTAATAAAAAATTACTGTGTTCATATATATTATTAAAAGAAGGAATTGGTTGTGTATAAATATTAAAGGGCTGGGTGCAACAATTTTTAATTAAGCATTTATAAGTTTGAAATCTTTGCTTATTTATAAAGGGTGTTTTTTTTAGACGTATAGAACTTTAAATTGCAATAAAACAACGATGTATTATTCGATTGACATGAATTATTTTTTATTCGAAAGATAATCTTGTGGGATTGCATTTTAAATATGATTTCTGGCTCGGATGTAGTCCAATCTGGACGTCGAATTTTCGATGACTTTTTCCAACATTTGTGGCCGTATATCGGCAATAACACGGCGAATGTTGTCTTCCAAATGGTCAAGCGTTTGTGGCTTATCCGCATAGACCAATGACTTTACATAGCCCCACAGAAAATAGTCTAGCGGTGTTAAATCACAAGATCTTGGAGGCCAATTCACAGGTCCAAAACGTGAAATTAGGCGGTCACCAAATGTGTCTTTCAATAAATCGAAGTACGGACCAATGATTCCACCAGCCCATAAAGCGCACCAAACAGTCAGTTTTTCTGGATGTAACGGTGTTTCGACATACACTTGCGGATTAGCTTCACTCCAAATGCGGCAGTTTTGTTTGTTGACGTAGCCATTCAACCAGAAGTGCGCTTCATCGCTAAACAAAATTCGCTTATGAAAATCGGGAACAACGGCAACCTCGTTTTGGGCCCATTCGACGAATCTACGCCTTGCTTGATCATATTTAAAATGTAATGCCAGAAGATTATCTTTCGAATAAAAAAAATTCATGTCACTCGAATAATACATCGTTGTTTTATTGCAATTTAAAGTTCTGTACCTCTAAAAAAAAACACCCTATACTTTAAAAGAATTAAATTTCTAACCGTAATGTAGTATAGTGTTTAAAACTTAAAGAGCACATATTAGTTAATTAATACATAAAATTACTTAACAACAAACAAATGATTTTAATCGGAGGAGTTAATCTGGTGCTACAATAACACATTTTCAACACGTTTGGTATCTCTCTCTCTCTCTCTCTCAATCTTGTCTGATTTAATCTTAAATTTCCCTCTGTTATAGAAATGTCCAGTGTTTTTTGCTTGTTTGTTTTGTAGATTGGCAACCGCGCTAAAACTCCTTCTCACTAAGAAAAGCAATTAAAAATTTTCTCACGATATTCCATAATTCGGAACAAATAACAGGTTTGTCTTTTTAAAGACAAAGTTGATGACATCCATTCCCAAACTTCACTTTAAGATCTTCGATAGAGCTTATTCCAATCAGTTCCTATTATAACGTGACATTTTTTTTCAATGTGACCATATGAATTCATTTCTTGCTGTGGTAATTACCATGGTCAAAACATTCTCAAATCTACTTTCAAAATCTGAATAAAAGGCATTTAAATGTTGAATGTAGATTAAAATGTCCTGACAAATTGAGAAAATTCAGTCCCTCCAGTATTATACTTCTTTGGCATAATTCTGGAAAGAAACGCTGAAATGGTTCTTGCTTTAAAAAACTTTATGTTGTCACCTTGTAAGTGCGAATTAACCTCATTAAATTTAGTAAAAAATCTGTTAAATCTGTAAAATTTGGTTTCCACTTGATTAAATTTTCTTTTAAAATTCAAGTAAAGTTCTAGTTTAATGAGAACCACTTACACCTCATGGTCCCCAAAATTATTTTTTTGCTAACGTGGAGCCCTTGCAGGTCGTCGTAGTCCCCTGGGGGTCGATATTGACCTCTATGGGAATTACTGCTTTAAAGGAATTAACTTTTATTTTTAACAAAAGTGCAGGGCCAATCCTAGTGAGTCGGCCGCCCGCGTGCAAAGACCTAATATGTCGCCCCTCTAGAGAATTTTTCATGTTTTGTCTAATATTTAACGTTGGAGCTATAAACTCATCAGCCCGTATTAAAGTAAAAAGTAAACCATTAATAAATTGTAAACACAATTTTTAGAGTGCAGAACCTTTTTCAATTCCTACTATTAGCTCGCTCTCTCTTTATATTTATTTATCTTGGTGGAATTTTCAATCGTTAATAAGGTACATTTTAAAGTGCTCAATTGAGCTGAAATTTTATATACATGATTATTTTGGATGACAATACAGTAGTTTAATTATAATTAATAAAAATTAATTGATTAAAACTAATTATTTAAAGAATTACAAATACAGCCACGTTGGCATCATTTTTGGCGACTTGTGTCAAAACTTGAAAAGGTTTTTTCTCGCGTTTTAAAGCATTCAGTTGAACTGAAATTTTATATACACGATTGTTTTGGACGACAATACGATACTTTAATGATAATTAATAAAAATTAATTACCACTTAATGTTGTGATTAATATAAATATTGTAAGGAACAGCTGCCTGCACCTGGCAACAGGTCGAACGAGAGACGATATAGAGAGAAGGATCTGGCAACGACGGAGGAGAAACAGGTCGGAACGGGAGAGAAGAGAGGGTGGCTAAGAAAAAACCTGGTCGTGAAAAGTAGACACGGCTGGACGATGTATCTTAATCTTGTAACATCTTAATATATTCTTGATTTTAAGAAATGTCCCATAGAAGGTATGGAATAAACAGTGGGACCAAATCCTGTCTGCAATTATTTTCTTGTCACAATTCGAACACGGTCGGAAAAGAACTCACGAGTTTACACTGGTGTCAGAAGTGGGATGCAATGGAGCAGAAGTTAAATGAATAATATATTCCAAATTGATCGGTGTTCGTACTACATAATTGTGAACAAGGTTCTAGTGGACATTCAGTTTGAAAGGAAATTTTTAACAAGGAAATAGAACCCTGCAGTGTATCTTCAAGTTGATGACCACGTGCATCCCGGGAAATGCCCTGCAGCAGTTTCAAGTGAAAAAAAACAAGACCTTCTTCATATGGAGTTTTACCATCACCTGCCGAGTTGGGATATGAACGAACAGATGCCGTATTTTTCTTCAGTTTCTGATGAATGGAGTCGTGATCTGAAAAGTGTTCAAATACAGAAACAGCGTTCATGTCGAGGTAAGTGGCTATTGTTCCCCTAAGTTAAAATATTGTGTGAATATTTAAAAAAGTAATGGGATGCAGTCATATTTAATTTGTTTTTTAAAAAATAAAATAGAAAAAGCAGATATATCTGAAAAAAGAAAATTTCATTGGTTTATTGCAATATTCTATGTTGTTGGATTATTGTGTAGATGAAATAAGAAAATTGTGTACTTATTTTACCTGGAAATGATAGGGTATCATTTTAAATGTTGTAAAATATGGTATTTAGAGTTCTAGTGTTAAACTATAATTTCTTTTTTATCATCATTCTTTACTGTTTTGAAGTTGTCTCAAAAATTAAAATCTGGGTATAGAAAGTGTTTTGCATAACAATTCAGTTTGCAGAATTTTTTTTAAAAAAAAGGAATTAGATTAATTTATCTTGAAATAATGGTTGCGAAAAATGTATGTTTGAGTGGGTAAAAAAATATCCATTAAAAAAAATGTATATGTATTTCAAGTAGACTTCCTGTTAAAAGGATGTAAATAAGAGATTTTGTAGGTTATTTATGACTCAGAATGTGGCATGTTTTTTTTAATATTAAATGATTGTTTTTCATTTTAAGCAAAAGTTTTGCAATTTGTCAGTTAGTTGATAGTTTAATGCAATCTGAGGTTATTTCCTTTGCTCGTAATTTAGGATGTATATGTATATTGGTTTTTTGTTTCCTGCATAGGACTCTTCTTTTAATTAAAAAAAAATAAACTAAGAGTAGATTTATGATTTGAGAAATAATTCTATGGTAATGTAGCTAAAGTATGTTGTTAATTGTGTTTTTTAATTTTGAAAAAGGTTTTGATTAGTAACAAATAACTGTGTCTCATATAAGTTTTATTGTAAACATATTTCGTATTGTGTTTCTGGAATTTGAGTACTCTTAGAAAAAACGAGTAGAATTTTTCTTGCTTGTTAAATATATAGTACTAGGTCATTTAAGTGTTTGTAGTTAAATTTGTCAGGAAGGTAATTTGGCATTAGGTTTAGCTTGATTAAAAATGGCATTTCTCATTAGAAGTAAGAAAATTGACTTAATTCAATTAGCGCGGGACTTAGATGAGTCACCTGATCCGTCTATGTCTAAAATTGTTTTAAGGAATTTAATAATCTCTAGTAAATATTACAAGGAGGAAGAGGCAAAAGAGTTATTGGAAGTTATTACAGCCGAAAAGTTAGAGACAGAACAGCGGCAAAAACTAGAACAACAAGAACAATTATCAATTGAAAAATTACGCTTGGAAATGGAATTATCTAGGATCGCTAATCAGAGTGCTAATCAAAATAATGATCAAACCTCACGTGTAAAATCTTTAGATGAAATAGTTAAAATGGTTAGGCTCTTAACTGTAAAGGTACCCAATAAATCAGACGGGTGGGACTATTTCTTTTCTAGTCTTGAAAAGGCTTTCGCTAGTGAAATGGTTAGCGACAAGTTAAAACTGAAGGTTTTGTTATGCATGTTAGGAGACAAAGTGTCAAACTTATTAGTTAACCTAGGCGAAGAAGAATTAAAAGATTACGAATCTTTAAAACAGGTTGTGCTCAAGGAGTATGAACCCTCACCAAAAATGTGTTTAGAAAATTTTAGAAAGGCCAAACGTAACTCTGACGAAACTTTCTCTCAGTTCGCGTCCCGTTTAACATCGATGTGGTTATACTACTGTAAGTTAAGAGAAGCGAATGATTTTGAGTCAGTTAATCAACTGATCGTAGCAGATAAAATGTTCGAAATGTTGGATTCTGAGACGGCGACCCATATTGGGGTGTGCTCCAAAGGGGAAGAATGGTACAAACCCAGGAACTTGGGCAAACAATGTGATATATTTTTATGCTTCCAAAGGAAATCCTACGATGAACCTGAGAGAGAGCTAAATGGAATGATAGTAAAAGGAGAAGTGTTTTAATGGTAGTTGGGGTAAACAGCCATTTGGGAGGAAAAAACAGACAGATAAATTTTCTTCTAGGAAAAACTTCGATAAAGGTAAAGTAACTGAAATAAAAAAATTCGCTTGTTTCACCTGTGGATCAGATAAACATTTTTAAGCGGAATTGTCCTAAAAACAAAGGGTTGATAATAAAAGACTTAATGTGAATAAGGTGTCAACGGAAGGGACAGAATTAGAAGAGATGGAACGGTCACTGCTAGAGTTGATTTGCTAGGTAAAGTCATTCCTAGGGGGCTATTGAAGACAAATTAAGTAAATTAGTGAAAACATCTATCAGTGTAGATGGGAAGTTAGTCCATGCGTTAGTGGATTCTGGTACGGAAATTACTGTTATCAAGAAAGACTTAGTTCCTGGAATATCGGTTGAAGGAGCTTCCACGATTTATTTGAAAGGTATTTTCGGTCCAGCGGTTAAATGTCCTTTAGTATATGTTCCAATTGGTCTTGCTACCGGTGGCCAGGTTAATGTGGTGCACCAGCAAGTGTTATGTGCTTTGGCAGAAGTTTTGGTAGAAGACGTGTTGCTTCCACCAGATGTTTTGGATATGTTGGGAATTCACTGGCTTAAAGCTCTCAGGACCTGAGGGTTGACTCAGGAAATGTAGATGAAACCGAGGTTTCATTGGGTATTCTACCAGAGAAAGCACAGGAGCACATTGAGGATTCTCAAAGGAATATTACTTCATGTCGAAATGAAGTGGGAACATTGGGTACTAAGGATGAGGAGGTGACCGCTGAGATGGATAAAGGAAGCATGGTGGCTGATGATAGTTTTCGTTCGAACAGGAGTGTTGTGCCGAGTTAGCATTGGCTTGGAAGTATGCTAAGGAAGGCAAAGGAAACTACTACACGAAGTAGATGGGTATCTATTTCGTATGGGATAAAATACTCGGGGAGAGTATTGGGCAACTGGTAATTCCGAAGTGCAGAAGAACTGAGGTGTTGAGGGGGCGCATACTTCAGTGTTCAGTAGTCACATGGGGCCCAGAAAAAGAGACGATTGAACGAATCAAGTATTCTTTCTTTTGGGAGGGTCTGAGGGCCGATGTGAAGAAATTTTGTGAGTCATGTAAGAATGTCAGCTCACTCGATCGGTTAGGATTAAAGACCGATCACCCATTACACCTGTGGCAAGGCCTGAATTGCCATTTTCAGTGGTGAATATGGATCTGATAGGTCCAATTGGATCCGCCAAGCTCAAGGGACATAAATATATTTTATGTCTGGTTGATCAACACACTAGGTGGGGGGCGAGGCGGTGCCATTGACTAGTCTCAGTGCGAAGGTAACCTGTGAAGCTTTGTTAAGCATATTTTCGAGAACAGGATACCGAATGTTGTCGCCTCTGATAATGGGACAAATTTCGCAGCCGAACTGCTAAGGCGTTCGAAAAAAAAGAATAGGGAGCAGCCCGAGATTCTCTACCCCAGGTTATCCACAGTCCAATGGTTTAGTGGAAAGGTTTAACAGAACTTTGAAAAATATGCTACATAACGTAGTTAGAGATGAGGGTAGAGGGTGGCATTTACAGATTCCGTACGTATTGTGGGCGTATAGGGAAATACCACATTCAACTACCGGCGTGTCCCCTTTTCAGCTACTATATGGTAGGCAACCGCAAGGTCCTTTGTCAATTTTAAAGTCTACTTGGACGGGTAAGCATAACAACTTACAGTTGTGTACTACTCCCGTTTCCAAATACTTGGAAGATTTAAAATGTAAATTGGAGAAGGCGGCCGAGCAAACCAAACTTGTTTCAACTGGTGCAGCAGGAAAAGATGGCTTATTACATAATCTGAGATCGTCTGACAAAGTATTCAAGGTGGGAGAGAAAAGGTGATAGTGCTGATCCCTGATGCAACAAGTAAATTGTTTGAGATGGCAGGGTCCTGCGACTATTTTTGAAAACGGAATCCGCATTCATTTTAGTAGAAATGCCAGATAATTCTACTAAGCACATCCATCAAAATAAGCTGAGGCATTATGTAGCTAGTTCGAATTCGGTTAATGTAATTTTCGAAGAAAAAGAGTTCGGTCAAGTTGAAACTCCACCAACTGCCACCGAAGAATCTAAATTTTACGAAGTCCTCAACAATCTGAAAACTGATAATTTAAATAGCTATAATTTGAAAGTGCTCAAGAAAAATTTAATTAGTAAATTTAAATATATATTTACCAAACCGGTTCAACCAGCGCGGGTAGGTGCCCATAAAAATTGAGCTTGTAGCCAATGCAGTGGAGAAAGCCCCATTGTTATAGTGTTCCCATGGCATATAGAAGAGAGTGGAGCGTCAAGTACAAGAGTTACTTGATTTAAATTTAATTGAACCATCGGAGGCCGAAATTGCTCACCCTATAGTTTTGTGTAGCCAAAAAGATTCCTCTATCCGAATGTGTGTAGATTTTAGGGCCTTAAATGCAGTAACTAAGGTACCTGTTTTCCCTATGAAAGATATGCAAAGAACTAATCTTCACAGCGTGGTCAGCGCATTGTTGACTAGGTATAGATCTTTTAAAGGGTATTGGCAAATAAAAATGGACGAAATAAGCAAACCATTGACGGCATTTACCACCCATAATGCTGTGTACCAGTGGAAAACGATGCCCTTTGTACTTGCTGGGGCATCCGGTACATTTCAAAAGAGAAATGAATCGTATTTTAAAATCTCATTCAGAGTATGCACAGGCATACATGGATGATGTCGTAATATTTTCAAAGACGTTTGAAGAACATTTAGTTCACTTAGAATTAGTTCTCACTGAGTTAGAAAAACTGGGGTTCTCGGTGAGGTTGGATAAGTGTTCTTTCGCGGCTAAGAGAGAATAAAATATTTGGGTCACACAATAGGGGAGGGAGTAAACATGGTCCTGATGAAGATAAAATATTAGCAATAAAAGGCTAATTAGACCTACCCACTAAGAAAGAGGTTAGGTCAGTGTTAGGACTAATGGGCTTCTATCGTGCATATATCCCAAATTATGCAGAAATATCCACTCCGCTTACGGAGTTAACCAAGAAAAATAAACCCAATGACGTTTCATGGGGGAGGCTGAGCAAAATTCTTTGTTAAGCTAAAAGAATTACTTTGTGAAGTAACTAGTCTTGCTACCCCTGATGCCAATTTACCTTTCCAGGTGCATTGTGATGCATCATATTATGGGGTTGGAGTTGCTGTCGACACAGCAAGATACCGAGGAATTTACAGGCCAATAGCTTTTGCTATCAAAAATTCAATGCTACGCAAAAGAACTGGGCAAGCATCGAGAAGAGCAGTGTTATACAGGTTGAATAAATTCGACAAATGGATTTATGGTGCCAAGGTGGAGATCATTTCTGATCATAATCCCCTAAGTACCTAAATCAAACCACTCCAAAAAAGTCCCCAGAAAGCTAACCGTTGGGCACTGGCGTTACAGAGATGGAATCACTCCATTACTCACAGACCAGGTATACAACACTTAGGAGTGCAGATGCATTGTCTAGATTAAGATAAGGACTGTATTGTATATATTCAGTGTTTTTTTGGAAAATAATGTGTTTTCTATGTTTCTGTTTGCAATCCCATTACAGTTTAGATCTTTCTGGGAACATAGTCATTTATTTCAATTGGGTGAACTATTCATATTATTTCATGTGTTTGTATTAAGGAACTTTCACTAGAACAATCAAGACTTTTTTTGACTGTTGCAATTATTGTATTGTTCTGTTTGTGGATTTTTCTGTGTCACGGTTTGTGCGAATTTTCTGTTCCTGGTGTCTGATATGGTAAAATCAGCCACAAGGGGCAAATTTTACTCTTAGGTGGGGTGTGTAAGGAACAGCTGCCTGCACCTGGCAACAGGTCGAACGTGAGACGATATAGAGAGAAGGATCTGGCAACGACGGAGGAGAAACAGGTCGGAACGGGAGAGAAGAGAGGGTGGCAAAGAAAAAACCTGGTCGTGAAAAGTAGACACGGCTGGACGATGTATCTTAATCTTGTAACATCTTAATATATTCTTGATTTTAAGAAGTATTACATAGAAGGTATGGGAATAAACAATTGGTGGGACCAAATCCTGTCTGCAATTATTTTCAATTCACAATGCGAACACGATCGAAAAGAACCCACAAGTTTACACTGGTGTCAGAAGTGCGGTGCAATGGAGCAGAAATTTAATGAATAAACATTTTCAAATTCTTGATCGGTGTTCGTGCTTTACATAATTGTAAACAGGTTCTATAGTGGACATTCGCTTTGAGAAAGGAAATTTTTAACAAAATGAATCCCTGCAATGTATCTTAAAATTAAATGATGACCCGTCATCCGGGAATACTGCAGGGGATTTCAAGTGAAAAGCAAGACCTTCTTCATGTAGGTTTTACCATCACCCTGCCGAGAGTTGGGCTATGAACGAACAGATGTCGTATTTTTCTTCATTTTCACAGTAAATGATGGAGCCGTATCCGAAGCGCAGAAGGAAATCCAGTAGTGCGGCCAGTACAGAAACAGCGTTCATGTCGAGGAGTAAAGTGGCTATTGTTCCCCTAAGTTAAAAATATTGTGTGAATATTTAAAGAGAGTATAATAGGGATGCAGTCATATATTTAATTTGTTTTTTTTTAAAATAAAATAGAAAAAGCTTGAATATATCTGAAAAAGAAAATTTCATTGGTTTATTGCAATATTCTATATGTTGTTGGATTATTGTGTCGATGAAATAAGAAAATTGTGTACTTATTTTTACCTGAAAACGATAGGGGTATCATTTTAAATGTTTGTAAAATATGAGTATTTAGAATTCTAGTGTTAAACTATAATTTCTTTTTTT